>SRQG01000338.1:0-31033 GCA_018360325.1 Claviceps aff. humidiphila group G2b | reverse complement strand
CAAGCCAGCGTCCTGTACGGAGTACATACTGAGTATAAAATTTTTAATTGAAAGGCCCGTCTTGAATTGTGTGATGACAATCCGTACCCTGAGGGGGGTCCACCTCACTCCAGGACTGACCAATCGCTATCGATTTCAATTTTGGACCCACTTCTAAGGGTAGTAGACAGGGGCCCTGGGAGGGTAGTGATTACTATACCCTCGGCGATGGGCCATGAGACGGACGGACGCAGGCGCCGGACTCGACTCCGTAGGTCGCAGGCTCATCAGGAGTTTCGTCTGAGTCGTCTCCTCTTTTCCCTTTCAATGCTGACGCATGGTGGCCGTCTACGCATGCTGGCAGCGGGTATGACGACAGATGGCATGGAACATGTTATGTATGTTGCATACTCCGTAGGAGTTATTGAATTGACACCACTTACATATTTGGCTAGTCATTTGTGGCAGACCACAGACTTTGCGGCTATTACTGCCATACCTATGCTGCCAGTGCTGCCACAGTGCCACTGCACGGGCACTGCCAGCCTCGTCTTGCCAACTGCGAGTCTCGGCTATCGTATCAGCGGCCGCGTCAAGCCATCCATGCTGGACTGACTGTGGGAAATCCCCTCTCGTCCGCCTCCGCCCTCGTCTCGCCCTCGTCTCGCCCAATATCGCACAAATCGCACAACACACAACAACACAACACATGCCAGACGCCGTCACCACCTCCTCCTGGTCCGCTGGCGCCTTGGCCTCCGTGGCCCGGTCCGGCTGTGGCCTGTAGTGGCCCTGTGGATGGCCTCGTCAAACTTTCCTTGAATCATCTTCTAAGTTCTGACTCCAGCTGCCTCCACGCGTCCGCTTCATTGCCTCGTCCTCCCTTGGATGCACAGGGATGGACCCGACCACTGACCACTGACCAGAGAAGTCTGTGTGCAGTCGCCGTTGCCGCCGCCCTGATGAAGGCTGAACCCAACATTTGTCTTCGTCTCCAGCGCCTGTTTGCCGTTTCTCTCCGACTTTCCTGAACCTTCCTCCCTCGGTTGCCTAAGAATTAATTGCTTCTTACATACGCGCGCGCGCACATCACGCACGCCATTTCTGATTAGGAAGACAAAGAGGCCACCAAGCTCCGTGTCGCTTCTTTTTTTTTTTTTTTTCTCGCCTCTCCGCTCGCTCCGTGCTCGTGCCATCTCTTGAGCTGTGGTGTTCGTACATACTGTAACATATGTACATACCTACTTGTTACTTGTCAGCAGCAGCAGCAGCAGCAGCTCCGCATTCCGTGTGCTGCTTGGGCCAGTTTTCCTGTTGTCGCCGACTCGCCGCTCCGTTCGCAACCGCACTTGGTCGTCTTCTTCCACTTTGAATCCTAAGCTACAGTATCCTGTCCTGTGTTGCCCGCGTCCGGCTGAGCGAGTTGCGCCAAACCAGCACTACTGGAGTCTGACACTGTCAATCTGAGCCTGCGAGCCTCTAAACCTCCGCTTCCTGTCTCCCCTCGTGCTTCATGATCCGATCATCCGACGGAACCGACCCCCGTCTCCACTGGTGCTTGCTATTGTTTGCGCTTCTGGGCTTGCTCGCTTCGTTGCCTTGATCTGTCCTCTTATTTCCATGGGGATGCTGAGCTCACCTTGATTCTATTGATTCTCTTGATTCTCTTGATTCTCTCGGCCGTCTGCCTCTCAGCCCAGAATCCGAACCTCTCGCATACAGTTGGTGGGCTTCTGATTCTTGTGTAGCCGAGGGGTGCAAGCCCAATGGTATTTGCATTCGTCAGAAGCACCACACTCGACCAGACTCTTTCGACGGCCGCATATCGCATATCGCATGTTGCACATTGGACGGGACGCTCCTGCCCATGTATACATGATTGAGTCTTACTCATGCTGAGCGCTGGCAGGACTGAATCACGAAACACTACCCGAACCAGACCGAGGCGCTTCAATCATCATCTTGGTACCGGCCTTGTAGCACTGTCCGTCTTCACTCTTGCCCTTGCGCCCTGTCATTTCTCCTGCTTTCTTACCTCCTTGCGTCTTCTCCTCACTTGGGCACCTTCTTACACCTTCTTACGTCCCGAATAGTGAATAGTGCGTCCGTTGCTCGACCATCATCTCTTATCGCGTGCTCTCTCTGCCGCTCTTCTCGATTCTTTCCAAACCGCTTGCCATCAAGTCGTCGTTTGTCGTTATCGCTGTCGCAGCCGTTGCCGCCGTCGTTGCCGCCGCCCGGCCTCTCGCTGTCTCGTGACCTGGTCATCATACCACCTAGACGCCGATATTTTATTCCCTGTTCGCTCGGTGCTTTGCTCTCCTGTCTCTCGTGGCTCCTCCGTGTGTCATTCGCTTGCCTGACCTCATGCCCAAGTCGCCACACCCAAGCTTCCATGCCAGTCGAGTCACTTGGCACGAAATAAGACTCACAACACAGCACACCATACACAGCGCATACTGTAACGAGTGGCAGCGAAATAGGATAACACAAAATATTTTCAAGTTGTCGTAACAACTATTGCTAGTCCGGATATCGCTACATCACAGTATCTCGACGTCCTCTAGTCCGAAATCGAAGCGTCTACTTCTGCACTCGTCATTCCCGGGCCCATTTGCCGACACTTGCGGTTGCGGATCTAGTCGGAAGGCGACCATTTCCAAATCCCCGCGACCGGTAGAGTTGTTTGGAGGGACTCCCGGAATAGTGGCCCACGATGGATCAACTCCCCCAAATAAACCTTCCCCCAAATCACTCCCGGAGTCTGGCTTCAAACACCGATCCCATTCTGTCGTCCTCGTCAGATCACTGGTTATTTCAATCACCGGCGTTGCCCTCGACACCATGGCGTGCCGAGCCGTTACCTCTGGACTCGTTCCTCTTCACTCATGGACAGACTTCACAAAGGCCATTTATGGACTCGATACCCTCCCAATCTACGCAAATCCGACAACACAGCGCCCTGCCTCACCGAGACAGCACCTTTGGCGTCTCGCAGACTTCCGAGACTTCGACGGTTCCTACTGCAGCACCTGTCTATTGGACCTTCCACTCAGACCCAGCGTCGGACATGACGCATTATGTTCCGGGCACCAATTCTGGCGTCAGCATGCCTTCAATGCCTTCATCATCGTTGGGTGGGCTGGCTCACGCGAATTCTGGCATACGGGGGTCGACACTGCAGACGCGTTCTTGGCATGATTGGGAGTCGCCGACCTCGACTCCTCTTTCAACGGCAGTCCGCCCATTTCCGAGCGTTGGGCGCCCTCGAACCGCCTCTGAACCATTTTCTGTCTCACTACCAAGTACAATACCCTCTTATCCTCCACAAGCAACATCATTTCTTCGCGCAACACAGATTCCAAGATCAAGAATGCACAGGGCTCCGCAGTCTCAGTCATGTAAGTTGTGAAACCACCATGCCCATCACTTGTAAAGGTCAAGTGCTTTGTCTGCACTTCTAGGCGCTGGGACATGTATAGGATCTGCACCTGTTTTTCCACGGCATGACCCGCTAACATTCTCGGCCATGTCCATAGCTTTTACGCTTTTCGAGTCCCGAGAACCGGCTGATATCCAATCCTCGGCTGCCGAACGTCATCGACTGGCTTTGTTACGAAATCGACGAACTACTAGCGCCCTTCATCTTGGGTCTTCTGGCCTCACCAATACAGAGGCTGGTGTCGAGGGCCGGAGGGGGATGCAGGCGGCCGAAGATGGCGAGAGCCATGCATCAACATCGAGGCCCGAGTTCAATGCGAGGCAAACTGAGGAAGCGATTGTACGCCAACTACAAGCCATCCGCGGCGCTACGTCAAGGAAGTTGGTGGCATCGAAAGCAGCACTACAGTCATTAGAAACTGTAGAAATGTGTTCGCTGGCGGAGAATGAAAAGAGTGAGTTGCGCAAATCTCAATTTGCCGCACCCAGCCAAGACGTACATGTCACTAACACGCCATGAATAGCATGTGTCATTTGCTACAACGACTACGGCGTCGCTAGTCCCGAGGGTGTTGTCGAAGCACCTACGCGGCTGCCGCTTTGCAAGCACATCTTTGGAAACTTGTGTATCAAGAAGTGGCTGGGAGACTCGGATAGCTGCCCGTATTGTCGAAGGAGAATGCAATCAGAACCAAAGCGCTTGGGCGTCCCAGCAAGAGCGTTCCTTAACATGATGAGGGTGCGAGGGTTACCAGCACCATCTGGGTGAGTTACGTACGCCATGTCAACTGTCAAACAGCGACTAATAGAAACTAGGCTGTCCGAAGAGGTGATGAACAGAAATTCAACTAGGCCAATAACCGATGCCGAGTTTCAGGAACTGTTCCTCCACGCTGCCCGGACTTCTACACAGCGTCGCCCACCACCGGACGATAACACCGCGCAAGAACAACGTAGAACGCGACAGCGCTTGAATCTTGCGATGCCTGAAGGAGCCCTCGTTCCAGACAATGGCGACGCGCAATCTCGTTCGACGTCCGACGCCCCCTCGTGGCAGGTTCCTGCATCCTTTCGTGGTTTCGTCAGGCCGGGAGAGAACTCTTTAGCGGCACAACAGACTGTCCCGGATTCGTCAGCCTTTTTGCTCCAACAGGGTCGGCAATTTGGATTCGCGACGGGCGAAAGGACTGCGGAGAACGGGCAAGCAGCCTCGGCCAGGCCAACGACACGGCCTGCTGATAATGCGGCACCATTAGTTGTAAATGGCTCATCGCTACGAGGCGGGAGCACACCAAATCCACTGCTACGAAGTAACCGCATGACTCCGCTTGCGGCCGTACATCCCTCGCCTGGTGCAGGAACGTACAATGCCACGATTCTATCCACCATGGACGGGTCAACACAGCCGCCAGCGGATGCAGATCTATCTGCTCTTGGGTCTAGCAGAAACCGGCCCTGGTAGTAATTCGGCCCTCTTTCTGTGCAGACTTGGGCTCGATAGGGTCAGCGAGGCCCAGGCTGGGGTTGGGACACCACAACTGTGATGCCGCTTTACACGATGCAGGCTAAGCCTCGATGGGCTCTTCTCTCCTGAAATGCGCCACCACTCGTTTCTTTGGATTAGAAGACATGCTGCGAGGCGCTTATGCCGACAGACACGTGTCTCTTTTATGCTTACTTGCTTACCGGTGCGCCCAACGACGACGCGGTACCAATTTCATGACATGGATAAGCACGGCGTTTTTGTGATTGATCATGATATGACAGCATGGGCTGAATACCCAAACAGCTGGGATGGGTGGCTTGCAGCCTCACTTTTTGCAATCTTGATTAAAGCCTTGTACTTACTGGGTCCTCATACATAGATTGTCCTCTATTCTTGTTTTTTACTGTCTTTTGGTGGAGCGATGACGTAGCGATGGAAGCAGCAAAGCTAAGCATACGCATTACAGATAGTTAACAGCGGATGATTAAAATAATGAAATGAATTGATGGAAGATGCGTGGACAGGCAGTACATGTGACTTTGGTGACTTAAAATCCGCTCGAATGGCGGCGTTTTGAAGGGCCTTTCTAAAATGGATTCTCGGGAGAGTAGTCAATTAGGTACCTATGTACCTGGAGAAGATTGGAAGAGGGAGGAAAAGAGGTTTGTAAATTGTAATGCATGGTGCTGCGTGGGCGTGACGTTTACAGGCGGGGAGGATTTGGGCTCGTGACATGCAATCAAGACGCAGTGCATGCAATACGTACGTGAAGATGGCTTGTTCTTTTTGCATCTCCGTTGTTCTCTTGTCCTGTGATCTTGGTGTACATAGGAGGTATCCTGATTCCTGCCCCTATTGTGTCATTGTTGTAACTTGTCTTCTCTATTGCGTTTCTATCGTACGCTCTGGGACAACTCTTTTCATCGCCATTACTACTACATCTATCTTATTTGCTTCATTATATCTATTGTGTTTCTATTGCATCTCTGCTACATGTACATTTGTATGGCGAGTTCTTGTCCATCATTCAATGTGCTTGTTCCGAAAGGACGTCACGGGGGCATCTGCACCTGCACCTTTAGTAGAGGTACCTCCTCCTTGTCTTTGCGGGTCACGAGATCCACTGCACTGCCCAACCGAACGCCGATTTACAAGCGCAGTCCGAAGTTCGAACTGACCTTCACGCGCCCAAGGCACAACGAATCATCGCCGCCTCACCGACGCGCCGCTCTTTCTACCCCTCGGCCTCCGCAACAGCGTATCCCCCTTACGGAGTACGCGCCTCGTCAACGGAAAACGAAGCCTCAGACAGAACATCCATCAAGAACGAGAACCACGATTCCTCATCCCGGGGCCCTTCCTCCCGTCCGACCGCCTCCTCCGAAACCCCATACTCTCTGTACCTACCTACCAAAACAACCACAAACCACCGAACCGACCTTTCTCTCTCTCCTCCCCACGGACACAAGATCCTCATACCAGAAAAACCCGCCCACCAACACCAAGAATGTCCACCTTCATGACCTCCCTCTGGGACTCAATCTTCACCCCCGGCCCCACAGCACCCCTCCTCTACGCCACAAACCTCTCCTTTGCGGCCCTGCAACTCGTTCTCCTGGGCCTGCTCTTCGCGACAAAGAGTATACACTGTGTTGTGCTCTCGGGGTTATGCGCTGGGTTGTGGTGGGCGATTAATTGGTTTGCGGGGGAGGTGAAGCTTGTGCAGGAGCGGCAGCGGCGGGAGGAGCTGCAGAGGGTGGAACGGGAGGGGGAGGAGGAGGTGGAGCGGAAAGGGAAAGGGAGAGGGGATGGGGAAGGGGGTAGAAGTGATGCGGAGGAGACGGAGGTTGAGAATTTGACGGGGAGGGAGGGGGAGGGGGAGGGGGTTCAGATTGGGAGTGAGCTGAGGAGGAGGAGGGGTAGAGGGGAGGAGAAGGAGGGGGAGGGGGAGGGGAGTAGGGAAGCTGGGTTGAGTCAGTCGAGTGCTAGTACGGAGGATGAGTGGGAGAAGGTCTCGGGGGGGAAGTAAGTCCAAGAGAGCTTACGCAGGAAGGGGAGAGGATAGAGGGTTAGGGGAGAGAAGAGATATCGATGATGTTGCGGGAATTGAGGCTGGGAAGAAGGGAATCTGGGGTGCGGGAGAGATGGCATGCATTGCGCTTATAGAGAAATCATCTTGTGTTTGTTCTGTTCTTTATTTTGGAGGAGACGGGGGATGAGATTCAAACACCCGAGATGGTGTATCATTGTGTGCATTGCGTGGGAGTAAAGAAGTGCGCAGCCTGTATTTGCGTCAATGTCGGGGGAGAGCGAGACGATCTACCTCGGAGGCCTGATGAATGCTTTAGACTGGCGTGAAGGCGGAGGTGTCTCCATGTTATAACTGTTTCATTTGCCCATCAAGCGTAGACACTACACCATACATCGCCATACCACATAGAGGATGTTGAAGGCATAACGTACAGGCATGTATACAACGCAACCACGCGTCATATGCTCGGCGCATCCAGTACTTTACACATCCAGGTTCTTCACATCCATACATGACACACGGCCTGAATCTTCCATCCCTGCCCAGCTGACCAAAGAAAAACAGTGAGAAGCTGAAGAGAAGAATTACGCTGCCCAGACACAGAGAAGCTGTCCCGATCGCAGCGAACGCTGATCTTACACAACGTTTTTTCTCTCAGGATTGGGCAAACAAGCAAGATAGAAACTAAGGAAGAAGACACCGCAGGCATGATTCATGGCCGGTTTTCAGGAGAAGCGTGTGGGGTGCGTCGGGTACATGCCTCAAGAATCGTAATTGATGTCAAGGTAGTCTGACGTTCGTTGAGTACGGAAGTATACGTCCCTCGAATCGATGATACACGAAGTCCCCCACGGGCCGCAATATTGGGGCAAACCTACAGAGAAGACAAAGGAAATATGCAGAAAAAGCAGGAGGCAGAACATCTGTATGCAAAAGGGATCGCGGATGCGGAAGAATCATGTCTCGCGTGTCAAGTGTCAAATAGCCTAGCCTAGTCGGGTTCGGTATGAATACTTGGTCTTCTTCTCTTCCTTCGTCTAAATCGTTGCTCAGAGCGTGCGTGGTAGATTCACAAAGAAGCAAGCATTCGCCCCAGCTCTCCCTCCCACCTATGCCGTCTAAGCTGGGAACTTGGCTCATGAGGTGCGTTACATATGTTCAAAAGTAACATGTACGTACATATATAGTCCAAGAGCTCTATCATGATAATGTGAACTGCGGCAATTTCAACGGCTGAGCTCTTTTGAAGTCTCGAGATATGTACCTACCTCAAGGTAGTAAGAAATTGTATTATGTAGGTAGGTAGTTACACCATCGTGGATACTGATAGGTAGAACTCAAAGCACCCAACGAGACGAAAACGGAACAAGGTGATAGCTGGAACGAGGACGAACGAATACTCTAGCCGAAAGCCTTCACTGCGAGACTTTTTGACAAGTTCTGTCACGGGCAGCGAGCAGGCTTGCAAGTGTCATGGGGCAAACACCCATTGACACGATTCACCAGCGTCGTCGCCTAGAGGCTAGCATAGCAATATGTATTCATGTTGCTCAATTCGTATTATCTTCCAGACCTTTGTAAGTCTTCGTTCCTTGTGCGTGCCATCCAAGTTTATCCGCAGCTTCTGCACCGTACCTGTGCCGGTGCCGGTACCCGTGCCGAGACTCCACGCCATCAGCCGATGTGAAGCCATCGCCAAGTACGTACCCTCACCTCGCGTTCACATCTGGATTCATGCACATACATATATCATACTTTATATATGCATAACGTGTCTCCGTACAGATCGTCTCATTGGTCCTCCCATCCATCGTCATGGCTTCCTTCGCCTTCGCTTCCCATCCTCCTTCCAGAAATCGACGCAACTTAAAATCAGCCTCAATTGCCTTCCTTGCCTTGCCTGGCTTTCCCGAACGACCCGTGCCGTTTGATGTTTCCCTTCTCCCCGCCCTAGTGGGCTGAGCTGATGTCCTGTGTCCCGAATCCTTGCGAATATGTGTTGTGCTCTCTTGGTATTGGTATTGGTATTATTCCCCTCCGCAAAACGCCGCTGCAAAGGTATCCCAGATTTTCCCCCTGTGTATATGTATAATGCTCATGCTTCCTGAATCTGAATAAGAATGAAGATCAAAATGGCGAACGAATCTGGCCATTTAGTCTGGTAGTTGAAAAGAAAATAGAAGGTCAACACGAAAAAAACCCGAGTTGGATAAAAAAAAAAAGAAGAGGATGGAAGAAAAGGGTTAGTCAGAAGAAGAAGAAGAATAGCACGAAAAAGGGAATCGTCAGAAGAAGAGAAGAGAGTAAAGACGAAAAGGGCAACTTAGAAAGAAAGGAAAGAAAAGTCCCCTAGCCATAGCGTAAAAGCCAGTCCATCGTAAAAGTACTTCACTCGCACGTGTGACGTCTCTTCCAGTGAACCGATCGCGGGAACACACATGGCCTTCATGTCAACAGTGACTCCACGCGCCAGTTTACCCAACCCTGCAAGCAACTGTGCAGAAAAGAAAGAAAGACTCTCCAGGAGCAAAAGAGAAGCAAAGAAGCAAAGAAAGAAAGAAAGAAAGAAGAAAAGAATGGTATAATCCCCAACGCCCCTGGGCTGACTGCCGTTACGCGCCCTCATGAGTCGCCTAGTCTGATGAAATGCTTGGACCAGATCCAACCAACGCGCGAATTTGTGTCGTCCTGGTTTCTTGCCAACCAGAGTTCGCCCTTTTCCGCTAAAACGTCGAATAACTATGGCACGTCGTCGTATTAGTACAATCACCACTCTAGTATCAAGAGATTCTGCTGCAGGAGCAGGCCTCAGGGATATAAAAGACAAGTGAGACCTACCTCGCCGGTTTGGTATGTAAGATACGGATATCCAGCCTCATCTTTTGCCGTTTCGATATTGAACTCAAAAAGCGATGCTGCTAGCCACATCACGTTATAGGTACCCACGACCTGGCTGTGTTCGCGAGATGCTCTCGGTTCCTGCTGGCTGGCGCCCTCTTCGGGACCGTCCGACATGGGCAAGGCCGAGTGGAACATGTTGGAAAAGACATGATTGTCTTCTTGCTGCGTTGGTTGCATGTCGACCGAGTTTATGCGGGTTGTCCTGATGGAGTGGCCGAGACTGCTACGTATAGCAGATTCTGAGCTTTGTCTGGGCCTTCCGGACTCATAACTGCGGCTGGTGCTGGGTCTTGGAGAAGCCAGACCTGCACCAACCCCAGAGCGGAAGCTGCTGGGACATTCGGGAGAGCGCGGTACCGTCATGACAGATTCTGAAGACCGAGGCAAGACTGGTCCTCCCTGGCTGGGGGCCATTCCGGCGTAGTAGTCACGGTAGTAGTACTGATGTGGACTCGGCACCACTCCATTGGCAAATCCGTTGACGGCGCTCTGAGTCGGAGACATGCTCAGAGAGTCTTCACCGTGCGAAGTCATGGTCAACGAAGCGGTGCTGTGTCGGGACCCGAAATCCGGAGCAGGCAACACGGGGGGAGTCTCTCCGTTGACGGACTGGCCACGGCTTCGAATGTCCGACTCTGACGGCCGTAGACGCATTCGCAGTGACGCGTCGTCCACGCTCATTGACGTCGATATGGATGCTCTGCCCCAAGTGGCGGGGCTGAGGATGCCTATGTTGGCCAGCTGACTTTTGGCATAGATCATGCCGCGCTCAAAGGACGTGACGACTTCTTCGAGATCCGGCACGTCAGGGCAGCAGTTTGCCAACACAATCTTCATCTTGTCCTGCCAGATGGTGTACCACTTTGCCTGGATATTGATCAAGTTGCCCAAGCAGATCTGACCAATCCTCTCCGTCAAGGCAGACAATTGCGGAAGCTCCTTCTTGAGTGTATCATTTAGCGCATCATACTGCTCCACCAGTTCCTTCAACTTGGGATCAGGACTTTTGCCACCCTTCCTGAGCTGCTCGAATCGCTCATAGTCCAACCTGCGTTTTTCTCTCTTCTTCATGGCCAGCGATGGGTTGCCGTACGCCTTGATGACGTGCTCAAGAGGTTCAATAACGAGCTTGCGAACTTGGGCCAAATGCTCCTCCAGAGCCCCTTTCTCGAGGTCGCGGACTGATATATTGAATTGAACCCATTTGTTTTCGAGTTCCGGATAGTTGCTGGGCTGCAGCCGCATGACCAACTCAATCGAAGACATGTACTGCAAGAATTCGTGCACATATGCGGATACCTGCCGTGTATAGAACTCGACGTCGCGCAAGACAACCTGTAAGCGTAGGTAATCGTCACCAAATTTTTCACTCAGTCTTGTGTAGTCTGCATCTTCTGCCGGACGATTGCTGGACGCTTGCAGTTTATCGACTCGTTTGCCAAAGGCTCGGGCGAATCCGGCCTTGACATCCGACTCCTTCCTCTTCCTGCCAACAATCTGGCCCACGAGCTCAAAGTTCTTCTTGGCCTTGTTGATATCGATAATGGCAGTTTCCAGCATCATCTTGGCTTCCACCAGCGCTGCTCGATCCGGATGGTTCTTCGGGGTGTGCTGTAGAAGTGTGAGAATCAGGTTGGGATACTTTGTGATTCTTTGCATGGGTTTGATGAGGAGCGAATCAAGATCCCAAGCTGCAGTCAAGTCCTTGGCCACTTCGTTACATTCAGTCAGCCATACCTGCACGGTAGGATCTTGCTGTATTTGTATCAGTCTCTTCGCCGCTTGATCGCTGGCCCGGAGGAAGCCTTCGTGCACCAACTTCATCTGCGCCATATTGTTCCTGAAAACTGGTCCGAGACTTGTGCGCCGGTCTTTGGAGTCGTTGGGCCCGCCCGTCATGCCCCCAGAGCTTCCTGGAGTCGATACGCCCGAGTCGTCTCGTTGCCCGACCCGAGCAGCACCCGGTACGTAGACGTCCGCAACACCGTTCTTGATCTGTGACAAGAACGCTGTATGGAAAGCAATGATTTCGTCGCTGTTTCGAAATATCAGCTTGACCGTTTTGCTGTCTAGCTTGGGACAGGCCTCTGCCGTTCCCTTGTATATTTCCTCCACAATATTCATGTCTCGGACAAAAACTGCTTCCGTATCGACCAGCTCCTTGATGACGTTTCTCCGCTGAACAAGACGATGCCTCTCTTTTTCCGTGAGCTCCTCCTCGCCATCGGCCGGCGTCTGCGCGTTGACATGTTGTTCCGTGGTCGCAACAGTCGCCGAGTCGAGAGATTGAGACGTATCGGCACGAGACATGTAATCGCCACTGTCTCTCTCAGAGTTTAGCAATGTGCTCTCATACTGGGACGGCTCATAATATACGCTTGACGCTATTGAATCAGTCTCCGAGTCCAACACTGATGGCGCCACTGGTGAGCGCTCCCGGTTCCTTGACGGGAGGAGAGCTGAGTCGTCTGGATCAGGCGAAAAGTACGGAATCGAAAACCCATCTCCTGTGTCGACCTCGGGAAGATGCAGCGACTCGTATTGGGTCGAACCGGCTCGGGAGGGCTCTGATTCGCAAATATCCTGTCCCTGGCCAGCCTGGACGCCGTTCACCGATGGCTCTGATGGAGGACTGAAAATGGTGACATGGCCATATGCTGGTGTTTTAGGACTGCCTGACATGACTGATTGGTCACCGCTATCAACCGAAAAGTCCGTCCACGTGGATTGTCGGCTGATTTGTCCATCGCGGTAGCCAGAAGCAGGTACCAGAAGTTTACCTGTGGATGACACAACATACTGCTGGTCGTCAGCTTGTCGTCGCAGTCCAAGACCTGACTCATGAGCGTCGTCAAAAGTTCCGGCGTCTGATGTTGCTGGACTTCTGAAGGAATGGCGAGCGTCCTCATAGTACTCTCTACTTTGCACTTTGTGCAATTCCTCCTCATGGTCGCGTCTCGCATCCGTACACATGTCGGGGGCGACATCGTCATCGGCCGGACGATACTGACTCTGATTGGCTGTGAACGGATTTTTGTCGAACACTGATGGGCACTCAGAATCAAATCGTGAGCCCAGCCTGGGAAACAGCATCCCACTGTTATCATCCGCGTCCATTAGTACTGGACTTTCTGATACAGAACATAGAGTCTTTCCCATATATTGTGAGTCATACGAGTCAATACCGAGTCCTGTCGGTTCAACATTCTCGATAATGTCGACTTCGGAGCCTGATACTGCTGTAGCTTGATCAAGTTCAAGCTCCTGCTGCAAATCTTGGCCAACATTGTTCGGGAGGAGAGCTTCAGTCGAGGTTTCGCTCTCGTCTTGGGAGGGCAATTGATGCTCGGATATCGATTTTTTCGGGGATGGAGTAGCAGCAGGGCTGATATCGGTGGCGTGAATATCGATGGGCGACGGTGCTCGGACAGGCGCAGTGATTTGAGGCTCTGTATCAAACTCTGTTATATTTGATGTCGCCGAAGCCGTCGATAGCGGCCTTGCACTCCCCGATGCTGGCACAATCGGGTCAGGAAAACTTCCAGGCAATCCCAACGTAGGTGAGTCCTGCGAAGCTGCAGTGACATGGGATGAATCCGTAGCAACAGTCAAGGGAGGTGAAGGATCGACTCCAGAGGGTGACTGTGCAGCTGACTCTGGCGCAACTTCCTGAATTGGGGCATCATCCGATTCTAGCACGAGTTCTTGCGTCCCCCCGTTTCCGTCACTTTGTGTGAAAGGTTGGGCAGACGATGTACCAGATTCTGGTTCGTGGAGTACATTGTTCGATATATCGGACGGCTTTGGCGTGTCTTCAGGAAGAGCTTCTTGAGGAGAAGGATCCTGAGGATGAGGGTCTTGAGGAAGAGGATCCTGGAAAGGAGGAGGTTCCTGTTTCTGAGGAGGGTCCTGAGGAAGTGTGACCGGAGGAGGGGGGAGCGACTTCAATGCGCGACGTGCCTTGAGGGCGTCGGCCCTGTATCTTGCCTCTACAACCTCGTTTTCTTGGATGGATCTGGTGTATGCGAGCTTGATATGCTCTCTTCTTCGTTCGAAATCGATGGGTCCAATGGACAGTTTAGGTCGCCTATTTGACGGCTCGCCCATCCGCGCGGTTCGAACTTTGTCGGTTTCCTTCATCCTAGAGCTGGACGTGGACGCTATGGACACAGGCTGCCTAGGCCGGGAGCTTCGTAGCGTAGGTGAAAGTTTGGGCGGAGCAGCGGCAATGTAGACCTGCAACCTCGCGTGCCTGTTATTCGTGGTGAGGGATTTGCGAGCTGGCGTAGGCGTCTTGGCGCGACTGGCGATTGGACTTTCTCGAGATAATCTTTCGTTCGGCTGATGTCGTTTCAGAGTGGAAGGGGAGTTCGAACGGGTAGAGGATGGGCTCGGAGATTGAGTTGGGGTGCTCGGCTTGCGAATAAAAATGGGCAGTTTGGATGAATGTGGCGACGACGATTTCCAGCTATGATGACGCGCGGCTCTGGATGATGGTGATGCGCTACCATCATCGCTGTGAGCTCGGGAGTGAGGACGGGAACGGGGCGACGAGGCTGTGACAGCTCGCTCGGGATATGATGGAGGGCTGCGATGGGAAAATGACGACGGTGATGAACGTTCGACGTCGTACCGGTAGAAGTTGCGTTGGGGCGACAAAGCGGTTTGGACGCAAGGCTCAGATGTCCTGCGCGGAAGGATTTCGTGAACGCTGCGGCCTAAGTAATCACCATGATGCCCGTCCTGGTCGGATAACACGTGGCCAAACACGAGACCGCGAGCTGGCGGATGACGAGACGCAGAGGTGACCGGTCGCGGCAGAGTCGTAGACTTTTTCGGAGTGGATGTTATGGGTCTTGGAGGAGCTAGTCCTCGCCAAGAGGTAGAGTTTTGGGGCTTGCCCACGCGGCTGGCGAAAGACTGTGTGCTAGCAGAGTCCTGAGGGTCAGCCACAAACTTGGATTGCCGCAAAGATGATGAAGATGACCCAATGTCAACAACATGACGGGAATCGCCAAAATCACGCTCGGTAGGGGTAGCTCGACGCGATAACGATGGCGAGGTGCTGGTAACGGGCGATCGGATCCTCAATTTAGTGGGTTTTAAGCCCGCCATGGCCCGACCAGGGGGAGGAGGTATAGTGGGAACTCCAACCACTGCATTCTGATCGAAGCGCTTCTTCAGGTCTTTTACACTCGGCTTGCCGGCGGGAAGCCTGGTAGCACTACCAGCAGACGATCTGGTTTCCACGGGACTCGAAACGGATCGTAAGTTTGCTCGCGGCACGTTGTGTTGAGCAGAAAATGCTGGGTGTCTCGACGTCGTTCCATCGCCATTTGATCGGACAGAAGGGCGAGAAGGGCGAGATGAGGATGGTGCCGCCATAGGGAGGATGTCCGGACCTGCACTTGTGTCAGGGCCCTGATAGTTCTTGTAGAAGTAGTCGGGATCTACAGGTGGCGGTGAGGCATGGCGGACTGTGTCTGACGAAGGCGTGTGATGGGTTGTAGGAATTGTATTGAGGGCACTCGGTTCAGCTGCCCCGACAGCGAGACGTTCGTCGCAAGGCAAGTCGGGGTCGAGGTTGCTCTGCAGACCACAGCTCGGGCCTGAAAAGGAGGAACCGCAGGATTGGAGAGTCGATTGTTCAGCGTCGAGAGCGTGTTGGAGGTTTTGAAGGTGTTGCAGGTCGCTGGGGAAGCAATGGCGGCCCAAGGTGTCGACAGCCTCGTTTCGAAGCTGGCCAGCATCCGGGGCCGGGTCCATGGTGGCCTGGGGAGTGGCCAGACCTGTGCATCCGGGCAAGCTGATCAGATGTCGTGGCTGGGCGGGAGACGATCGATTGATACGCCGCAATGCGTATGGCGGCAGGAGAATGGAGGGATGGATGCGAGCGAGTGGTGACTGATCTTGAACGTGAGTGGACGGATGAAAGGGGCCACCGATGGGCGATGCCGCGATGGAGATCTCGCAGAAGCAGAGCAGAGAGCAGCGGAGCGACTGGCAACGAATAGGCAACAATAGGCGAGGGATGTTTTGTCAGAGAAGTTCCGGCTGGCCAAACTTGGACTTTCTACACAGTTTGATTGGATTGGGCTTGGCCTGGATCAAGTTCTGGAGACTACGGGACGAGACATGGATGGCTACCTACTCCGTAGTACTCCGTAGGTACGCGATGCACTCCAACGCCGGAGAGCGTTGTTGTGGAGTTGTGTGTTGTTGTAACTTGTGCAAGAGCCTTGGTCCTTGTTGATGAGGGTGTGTGATGTGTTGGGTGTGTAAGTACTTGCCCCCGACGGGTCAGTCAGGTACGAACACAAAGACTGCACGTGCTGCAGCCTGCACTGGTCAATGACAACATGAGTGAGATAGCATCTAGGTACCTACCTACATACTTACACCGTACGAGGTACTTACCTGGGTAGGTACCTATGTACGTACTCAGTCTCCGTAAATAATAAACGTCCGTGCGGCCCAATCTGGATTCTGGTCTGTCTTGGCCCCTGGTTGGCTGGGTCTGGCAGTGGCATGTGCATGTGCATGTCTGGGTCCATAAGTACGTAGGTACCTCCTCATACGAATAAACAACAAAGACCTACCTAGGTACCTACCTACCTAGTCGCCGATGACATGTCTAGCATCAATGATCACACGCACGAACAAGCCGATGCCGAACCACTTGCCAAATAGACATCCAGGCCACTCAGGCAGGCGGCTGATGCTATTTTGGCCGCGCGACCGTCCAACTGACGCCTCCCACAGCAGCGGCCATGGCGTTCGTCACGTTGAAACATCTGACAAAGATACTGTTCGCCTTCATCGCGCGCGCTACATGTACCAATTAAGGGGGCGTCGCGAGCAAAGAGCACGGAGAGCTTCTAATTATGTTCCGGAACCAAAGACGGGGGCGGCCCTGGTCGGCTGGGCGGGAGGAGGCGCATAATTGGACAGGTGCCCCTGTGTAGGGGTTTCACGGGCCAGGATGTCAAAATAATCCCGGAGCTCTTTCAAGCTCCTACGTACGGGGTTTGAACTTTGAAGACGAACGCCTTGGCATGGAGGCTGGAGGCTGGAGGCTGGATTCACACCTACATGTACCTACATACCTGCATACATACGTTGTGCGTTGTTTGGTATGGAATCGCGGACGAAGCTCCGTTTGGCACCAATTGCCTTACCTCACCTATCTACAGATGAGATGGTAACAGATGGGTCACAGACACAGAGACAGATGGTCGGACTCTGCACCGCATGTCCAGCGATAGCTCACGTTTCACCAGACCCAGACACCAGACCAAGACACCAGAACCAGATAGACAGATGTACCAGATCAGACGCCAAAAGGACGCCTTACAATCTTGCACGAGTCCATAATACGCGCACATGTGTTCACCTTATCCATACCTGATGCGTGCTTCGAAAATGCTACAGAGCCACATCACGCACGCCTGCATGATGCACTAAACTGAAACTCGCAAAGCCAGCTCCATACGTATGAATATCTGCACTGCGGCCACTGCATGGGAGCACTCCCAAGTCCCAACAGGCCGTTGAACCAACATGACTGGCCCATCCAACCTCGTATTTACTGGCTGCCTCAGGCTTGACGCTTGAAATACAACGGTTTTTCCGCATCCACTTTGTCACAGAGACAGAGACTCACTGATCAGCCTCCATCTTCTGCTCCAACTTCCAAGTCGAGCCCTTTTCAACAGTCTTTTCAAACCAACAGCGATTTTCCACCGCTGACTGCAGTTGTTTATGATATCATATCTCCGGAGTCCGTACAACCTGCTCCATGTATGATACAACGCGCTTGTTCCGTCTCCCTGAGTCTATGCACCAATCGCGTTCTGCAGGGATGACAGGGTTAATACATAACGCTTTCACAAAGAATGAAACAACGTACACGAGGGAGGCGCTCAACGAGTACACTGATACTACCTAGCCATTGATGCCCAGGGTGGTGGCTAGGAAGAAGCCACACCAATTGTCTTGGGGCCACAGCACTCCAAGTTTCCAACAGCCCATGAAAATTGAGCCATCCAAAAACTCCAAAAATGCATATCCTAGACGCAAGATGCAAGCCGCCAGATCATCGACCTGCGAAGCTTCAGCGTCTCACCTTCCCCAACGTAGCCGCCATACAAGGGATCCAAACAACCAGTTTTACGTCTCGCGCAGTACAGGGTGGTGATACAAAAAGGCGTAGAGTAGGACTGTCTTCAACACACCGTCGCAACAAAAGAAGTCAGAGCCATTACAAATTATCCGGCCAGTCAGCCGTCGCAGTCATTGCTTGTCATATTGCGAAACCAGAACCCCCGACTGCAGTCAGCTCAAGCCTGGTGGCATGACAATTTGAACAAGAGGTAAATCTTTTTCAATATCAATGATGATGAAGCACGTCGGCTTACGGCCAAATGAACCTAGCTTTGAAAGGCTCCTAATAAAGCATCAATCAGGGCTAACTGAAAACAATGAAGAAGCTTAGAAGACTACGAAGACTGATTAGGTACGCAAGCGAGAATAAGAAAAGAAAAGTCAAAGAAAGAAAAGATCCTTGGTCCCCTGGGCCCTGTCTCGTGTGCTGCGAATTGCCAATTGGGGACAGAGCTCCACCTTTCCCCCACATTTATCGTCAATCGAGTCTTCACGCGATTGTGACAGCGCGACACGTCGTATCATTCATCCCATCTTATCCTATCCACCAAAGACATCAATATTACGCGTCTGACGCGACACTCTAACTATCCTTCCCGACCAAAGGCGATGGTCAGCTGCCGAAAACGGAAGAGAGACGATGCAGAGAGCTGTAAACCTGGAACGGAGACTGTCCACAGAAGCGCCGTAAAGCGGCATCTTCTGACTGAGGCGTACGCAACAGTCCTGACCCTACGCGAGTACGCTCTGCGTAAACTTCCGAGTAGTTCGCGATTACGTCGAAAGAAGCTCAAGCTTCTCGGGTGTGGAGAAAATGCCACTGAGGCCGAGAGAAAGATCTCTTATTTTCTGGACTCGACATTGATTTGCAGTTGCAATGCTGTTGCGGTTTGTCAGGGCAAGGATGCTACTCTGGAGCAGTGGATCTCGTTCTCTCAAAATGGAGACGACTCTCGCGTGACTATATCAGGGGGGACACCTACCGCGGATCATACGCAAGCAGAGGTAATTCTTGCCTCGTTTTCTCTATTCTGCCTGGTTCGCCTGTGTAAATTGATAACTTACAAGGCCTTGTAGCTCGTCGACTTCGTAATCTGGTCGCTTTTCAATCGAGAGAAGCGCCCAGGGGCTTGGCCTAAGCATTTGCTTTGTGATGGCTTTCGTAAACGTGCAAGAGAAGGACATCCCACCGGGACTAGTATCCCAGATATATATAGTTTGTATCCAAATCATCACGCTGCGTCGCTGAAACGAGAGCCATGGACGCAGCTACTCCTTTTGCTGGGCAAGTCGGGGCAGCAGATTATGCTGAATCTACTCACGGAGTGGTCTATTTTTGTTGCTGTAGATGCAGGTGTTGGCAATTACTATCAAATCAGCGGTAAGTCAGGATCCTGTTCTCTGCTTGCACTGACTCGGTCCTTTTTAAAAGGCAGGGCACTGACGAAGCAAAGGCCTCCCATTATCGGAGATGAACGCCCGAGACAAAGCTCAGGAAAGTCATACTCTCCGTGGCCCCACGGATATTGTCCTTGTCAGAAGCCGAATCTTCTACGGTAAACCTGCACTCACAGCCAGGGGTCAAGTCCAGCACGGCTTCAAACATATTCGTAAGCCACCCTTTTTTCTGTGTTGCTTGAAGCTTAGAGCTGAAGATGAATGAGGTAGATGTCCTGAACCGATGTCCAAGGAAGAAGGATGGCCAAGAACGATCCCAAATTGATAAAAGTCATGCCCATACCGCAAAAATAATGATGCACATGTTTCCTAGACAATTTGGGTTGCATAACGTCTTTACCTCTGACGTCAATTATTTGGAAACGGCACAAAGATTTCAAGACTACACGTTGCGCGACGAAGAAATCTCGAAACTACTAAAAAAGGCAAAAAACGTCTCCGCAGACGGAACTCCAAAACTCCCGAAGCGCCTTCGAGGATTGGCCTGGACTTTGGTGCAACGATTACAAACTCTTCACAGTCGGTGCTCCTATACTGAGCTTATGAAACACTATTGCCCCTCGGAGCTTGATCCCAACGGCCCAACGTCGAGGATAATCTCTGTTGACGCGGCACGTCGGGATAGCATCTGTCAGCCATCCAAAGGCGCCATTGACAGCGCAATCCGCCCTGACTCCGAACCCCCTGCCAATGCTGGCAACCCGTCCCGAGACAAAAGCGTCCAATCCGAATCTATTGTGGACTTGGCGACGTCTCCATCTCAGGTGTCGTCCTTTTGCCAAGCCGTGCTGTGCAGGATCATGCCGAATGACTTCTGGGGTGAAGACCAGACCATGGAGCACAACAAGGCAGCGATCCTTCGTCAAGTGGATACTTTTATTAGGTTGCGGCGATTTGAGTCCATCTCGTTGCACGACATCATGCAGGGACTCAAGGTGCGTCATTATCAGACGGGACGAAGTCTGCTTTACTTATCAATTAACGATTCTCTAGATTGCCGATATACCCTGGCTACAACCTCCAGAATTACGAGGCAGTCAGAAAGCCAGCCAGTCGGACACAAAGAAAAGACACGAAATATTCTATGAAGTCGTATATTTCGTCTTTGATTCCCTATTAATGCCTCTGATCAAGAGCAATTTCTACGTGACAGAATCCAGCACGCACCGCAACCAAATCTTTTACTTCCGCCATGACGTATGGAGACGCATAGCCGCCCCAGCAATATCTGTCCTGAAGAGAGACATGTTTGAAGATGTCAAGCTCGCCCAGGCGAACAGCATCCTCGACACAAGACGCCTGGGACACAGTGCGGTACGACTCCTCCCCAAGAGAAGCACTCTCAGACCGATCATGAACCTCCGGCGACGCCAGTTGAGGAGGGGCTTAGGTTCGAGAAAACTGCTCGGCCCGAGCATCAACTCCGTTCTCTCACCCATTTACACCGCGCTCCGTTTCGAAAAGGAATCCAACCCACAAATACTGGGTTCCACGCTCTTCTCCGTCAACGACATGTACACGCGGCTAAAGGGCTTCAAGAAAGCCATCGGGGCCGGGACCATGAAGAGGAAGCTCTATATCGCCAAGCTGGACGTCCAGGCAGCTTTTGACACGATTCCCCAAGCGCGCCTCCTCCAGCTGATGCGTTCGGTCCCCAGCCAGAGCAAGTACACCATTGTCAAGCATGCAGAAGTCCGTCCGGGAGAGCCCGCACTACCAGTCGGCCCGCGGAAGAACGCGGCTAGTAGTAGCAGAGCAGTGCGCAGATGGCGCAGTTCGGTCCTCCCGCCGGCCCAAGAGAACGCCGACTTTACGACACGCGTAAAAAAGGATCTGGCGGCCAAACAGCGAGATACGGTCTTCATCGACGGCGTCGTCCAGAGGAGCCATGAGACGGGCGCTCTTCTATATCTCATGACCGACCACGTAACGCGAAACCTGGTCACCTTTGGGAAAAAATATTATCGCCAGAAGCAGGGCATTCCCCAGGGCTCTGTCCTGTCGTCCTTTCTGTGCAACTACTTTTACGCCGATCTGGAACGGACGCATTTGGGGTTTCTGTCCGGGCCAGACTGTCTGCTCATGCGGCTGACAGATGACTTTCTGCTCATTACTCTCGATAAGAGCAAGGCGATCAGGTTTGTCGAGACGATGCATGGGGGGCTTCCTGACTACGGAGTCCGGGTGAGTCCTCACAAGACGGTAGTTAATTTTGAGATGTTTCTGGAAGGGGGGGAGGCTGTTCAGAGGGCGAAGTCGGGGGCGTTTCCGTACTGCGGGACGTGTATTGATGATGAGACGCTTGAGATTACGAAGGATACTCAGGCTGGGCTTTCAACAGGTATGCGCGCTCTCCCTGTTTTCCTTTTGCCTCTTATCCCAAATACGCTTCTAATCCCTATACATCTCTTCTGCGCTCCTGCATCATCTCTTTCCCTCTTTCTCTATCTACTCTCTGTCCGTACGAACTCAACTAACCCTCAACTCCAGCCATTTCCAACGCGCTCACCATTGAATGCACTCGAACACCTGGCCAGAACTTCCAAAGAAAGATACTTAGTATGTCGCCCTCCATTGTGTATTAAACCGATGGACGTCTTACTTACACTGCAACCTCGTAGATGCTTTCAAGATCCAATCACATCTCATGTTCTTCGATACGGCGCACAATTCTGAAAGCACAGTCCTTGAGAGCCTGCGGTATGCGTTCCATGAGACGGCTCGTAAAATGGTGGCGTATGTGCGGTGTTTGGCTAAGGCACGGCGGCCGAGGGCTAGTCTTGTAATTGGTGAGTCCCTTGGCCTCCCTGTTCTCTAATCTCTAGGTCTTTTCGGTTTCCCGTCTTCTGTTGTCTATTTTTTGTTTTCTGTTGTCACCGTCCGTCTTCTCTGTCGACTCTTTCCTGAATTTCTTGCTACTCTTCTCATTGTCACTCTCTTTCGGCACCAACGCTGCACTAGACTGTTCTCCGTACGTATTCTGACCCTTCTGCAGAAACGATATGCCGAGTTGCAAATGTGGCCTACTTTATTCTATCTAGCAAATCGCGCCGCCTGCGATATCCTGACTACACTTGCTCCATCCGCAGGGCTCAAGTCACAAGGTGAGACGTCCTTTATGCACGATGTGACAGTACAGTCAATCCGGATTCAGACTGCAAGTGAAGATGCTGATTCGTTTTCTGTGCAGCGTTGCACGTACGGCCTTCTTGCAGGTCCTTTGGAGGCACCAGAGCAATTACCGGGTGGTGATTGAGTGGCTGCAGACCCGGAGCAGTGTACCTTTGGAAGCGGGTGGGGCAATGTCACGAAAGTAACCAGAGAGACACATTGAGAATCATAAATTCATTACATATGCTATGCAATCTATGCAGGAAAAAGACGTGTAATGCATCATGATCGGCCGTTACGAAGCGCGTTGCTGGGACCAACACTGGCCCCTTTGAAGCAGTATGTTCACACCAGCCTTCACGCCCCAACAAAACCCCAGACTCACCCACTTCAAGTCTCCAACCCTTCCTCCTCCGCTCCTCGTCCCTCACCCCAAAGTCCAACGAATATATACCATCTAGATGGCAACCCCAGCTTCCCACCAATGCTTCGGCTCATAAATCTTGATCCAATACTCCTTATCCCACCGCCACCACGCCTCAGTAACATTCCCATCACCCAGCACCCGCCCCAAGCCCAGCAATCGCAACACAGACACCGGCACAGGCTCATACAACCACAGTCCACTCGCAGCTACATCATCCACAAACATTGGCGCCGTAAAATACAACCACACAACACTAAACGCAATATTCCCACCACATCTCACCACCCTCGGCAATCCCGGCCCCCAGCGTCGCAACCCAGCCGCCAGATACTGCTGCACAACCATCCCGAGAGCCTGCAGCAGAAAAAAACACAGCTGATTCAGAGGCTTAGTCCGCGGGATAGTACTTAAACTCCCCGCCGCGTGCAAGATGCCCGACTGCAGAAACGTGACAAACAAGCCAAATAGATTCGCCGCCGCGGAGCCCTTCCTCAGGTAGCCCCTCTCGAGGAGATATGTCGAGGGCGCCAAGAATTGTAGCCGGAAGGTCTGATGCCACCAGGAGCCCCACCATCCTGCGAGACCACGATGCAGAACCTCGGAGAAACATCCAAAGGAGGAGGGGTAATTCCATAGAAAGGCCCGAGATGGGAAGAGTATCTTGCAGGTATAGTAGTGGAATACGTTGTAGATGGTGAAGACGTTGACAATGGCGGCTACGACGACGACGAGGACCCATGATAGACGGCAGAATTGGAGCCGTTGGGGGGACTTGTTGGCGATGGTGGGGGGAACTTCGTAGGTGTGGTCTGGACCGAGGAGGAAGTAGGGATCCGTTCGTTTCATTTGCGAGACCATGAAGTCGAGGAAGATGCTGAGGAAGAGAGATGTGGAGAGGTGGCCGAAGAGGAATTCGCGTTCGGTGGCGGCGTGGGTGAATCCGCTGGCGGTGCGGAGGGGAATGGATGTGATGTCTACTTTTGCGTTGTCGCGTATGATGGTGGGGATGGTGGGACGGGGGATGGAGTTGATGCTGAAGCTCCAGCCTGTTCTTTTGTGTTAGCATGGCTGCTTTGAAGCTAGAGTTGGGTTGGGGAGTTGGAGCGGGATATCAGAAGCGAGATGGGGAAAAAGTAGACAAAAACTCCAAAAAACTCCCAAAAAAAAACCAAGACAAGACAAGGCAAGACAAGACAAGATGGAACAAAACGAAGAATAGCCATCACACAAAACACCATGACGTACCTGCGCCTCGGAGACTCGTCATCAAGTCCAGCACCCAGCCCAGCCGATCCAAAAACGGTGCCTCTGCAGGAAACTTCTGCCATCTATATTCCACCTCCTCGCTCATGCTCTCCGGCCGAGCCACCTTCTCAAGCGATCCATTCGCGACTCCATTTCGAAGCCTCAGACCATCCTGCTGCCCCGTCGAGCCATTGTGGCCATTTGTCGTGCCCTTGTGTATCTGGCCCCCATTCACCCCCTCCGCCTCAACATCAGCCTCAGTCTCAGTCTCAGCCTCTGCCTTTGCCTTCTTGACCACCTTGACCACCTTGACCACCCTCGCGGCCTCAAACTGCGGACGCTTCCAGACAAGCATCCCCAAGGTCTGCATGATGCCCCAGGCCGCAAACAGACCACCTGAGTAGGCACATCCAAAGTTGGTACTCGAACACACGCGCATAACGTGCACATTGAACACCACCACAAAGGCCACGATCGCCCACCGCGTTTGATAGACCCACGGCCGAGAAACGTGCGGAATGGTGAGCCACAGCGCAGGCAGGATCATTGAGCCCAGCATGCTGTACGGGAAAAGGAACGGCTTGGCACTACCATCCTGTAGAGCCTGATGAAAGGATTCGCGATACGCGACACGCAGTATGTCTTCGAGGCGCTCCATGTTGGGAACGACGTTGAGCAATGAGTGGTTGGGAGGGGCGGAGTTTTTTTTTTTCAGGATATCGGTGACGACGGGCGGTGGCGCGACGGAAAACGCGTTGAGGGTTTTTTGTTCTCCTCAAGATGCCATGACAACGGCCCTTGTGTGTGTGTGTGTGTGTTTTTTTTTTTTCTTCTCGAGAAACAGAACTAGCTGAGGCGGTGTTACTTATAAGCGTTTCTTTTCTTTTCCGTCTTGTTTGCCCACAAGTCCCGTGGTCTCGGTCTGTGGTGCACGATCGGCCGCCAAGTTGCGTTTTTGCAGTGCTACCAAAGGCTGTGTTACAGCGCATGAGGGCCCAGTCTCCTAAAAAGGTCAATCAACGAGCCAGTGAGGGACTATCAGACCAGGGAAAGGCCGGCATGGAGAGCACAATTGGGTGGAAGGAGGGGGAAAAGAAAATATTGTGCATGGATGCCTTTCTGAACAAGGGAGGTATCTACATAGGTCATTATTCCTCGTTTTTACGGAGTATGATTTATACGCGCGGCGTTATCGGACGTGTCTGTGACTCTGTGTCGGATTGTGGTGACTGGTGACTGGTGACTGGTGAGGCATCGGATGTGAATGGTTTGGGTGATGCAGAGGCGGACTGTGGAGGTGCATGCATTGGAACGTTGATGCATAGGGAGAAGAAGCAATGATGGAGATTGATTGGAGTTTCTGTCAAGTGTTTTCTCCCCCACGAGGGAACTGGTGCTGTTTCAAGCGGAACGGGACATGAGGCTGTGAGAAAACTTCGGATTCGGGCGACGCGTAACGCCCGTCGGCGTTGTCCACTGCCCGGCGTGACGTGAATCACGGATGAACCGAGCCAAGAAAAGGTAATGTCTCCGTAGAAAGTTTGGACAACGAATTAGCGCCTGTGAGGTGGGGCATATAGCTGCGGCAAGCGGGAGGCTGCCGCGGGGTCCCAAATCCAATGTTTGAATTGTGACGTTTTAACTTTTGTTCCATGATGTGGCTGCAGCGCAAGAAATGTCCGCGATCCGATGCTTCCGGCTTCCGGCCATCGTCCATCGTCCATCGACCCATCTGCCGTGCCGTCCGTTGATCTCGTCGAGGCATCACACTCGTGACTCGACAGGGCTCTTATCGCGGAGTATCATGTGGAGGTGGGGTCAGGACTCAGCCGGTACTGTGATATTTTGAAGTATCGTCCACGATAGCGACCACCACTGACCAGAGACAAAAGCGCTGGTATATGTACACCGTATGACTCATGATCGTCTGGCAGTTCGAAGCTGCAAGCGCTCCTGATACGCAGCGGTACGCTAACCAATCAGTGCAAGGGTCCTCGCTACCTTGTACCGCTGTCAAGGGTCGTCTACGGCTACGGTGGTCTGTTAGTTGAGCTACAACCTAATGCAAGATTCGATGTAATCTACATACCTCTATACAATCTACATATTGTCCGCAAACTAACGAAACTAAATGCTTTTGAGTACGGAGTATTTAGGCTAGATATGTAGCCGCTAACCAAACCTATCCGTACATATAGGTAGAGTACACAATTCTGACTTTTGAAGGACTCGCTGCCCAGATGTTTTGCGATCTGGGGCTCATGGAGTATTTCACATGGGTCAGGACAAGGAATGAAATGTCCCCTTCTACAGCTACACATGCATACATAAATACATACATTACATACATACATAGTAACAGGTATGTATACTCCGTACACACTATTGTCCACCATGTGATACTCAATCTGGCTGCGTGACGGCTTGCTTGTCCAGGAAGAGATGTCTCGCGAATCGCCGCACTGTTCATTCGCGAACCCCCTTTGCACAACGTGCTCAAGGCCCCACCGCAACGGTTCCAACTTTCCGAAATTCCGACCTTGTCAGCATCACGCCTCGGCAGATCTGAGATCACCATCAAGGTACATATGTATGTAATATGTATGTATGTACAACATACTGCAGCGCCAAGCTCTCCTCCGTCAATATCTTCCGTCAAATCCCTCCGTCAACCCTCATGCATCCGCGCCAGCAGCCATGACGTCGAGCGCAACACGTGCATCCCATGCCCGCCCTCCCACTAAACATCGCGCGTGTGATGAGTGTCGTAAGTCGGCCCGTCCCCTCCCACATTCTGCTTTGCCACCGAAACTCCGTAGATAGGAGACATGTCTCGCGGGAGGGGCGGTACAAACTGGCTTCGATATGCTTACCACGCGCAGGAAGCAGGAAACTAGCTTGCTCCAAAGACCCTGGTGGCTGTGAAAGATGCACGCACGAGGGAATCACATGTGTCTACTCGGCCCAGAAGCCCATGGGTCGACCCCGAAAGCGTCGTGCCACCGCGGAGCCTCTCGCGCCGGGCATTCGGACGATAGCTTCGCAGTCTCCGCGGCCGTCACATGGTGGCTCGACGGTGCCGTGGAATAGCGCCGAGGAGACTGCCTTTGCGCGAGACTTGGACCTTTTGCCCCTGGTGGACGAGTCCTCAAACTACCTGGGTGTGCAGCCGGACAACTTTGGAGATATTACCAGTCCTGCGCTTTACACTTTTCCTCCACATCCGTATCCGTCTGATATCTTTGCGTCCGACAATGACAATCTCGGGGACTATTACTTCCCGTTGGATTTTCTGGGTACTGGTGCAGGTACGGCAGGCACCGGCATCGAGCTTCTCCAGGGCATCGACTTCAACGAGCCAGAACTCAGCGCGTCGTTCATCTCCAAGGACATCAGCGACTCCCTACAACAATGTGTTTCAACACATGTCCATCCTCGAGAGCCTCCAGAGGAGACTCCTCCCTCTGTACTAAGCACCATGCCTAGCACCGGTGTATCTCCCGAGTCTGGCGCAACACCAGCAATCCAGTCGCCGCGGAACTTTACCAACGTTTCATGCGGATGTCTCTCATCATTGTACTTGGCGATCGAGTCCCTGAATCACCTCCCTTCCGACGTGCCCTCCGCGATGAGAGCAACGCGAAGTGCCACCAAAGTCGCCCAAGATGTCCTCGACTGTCCCTATTGTTCCAACTGGTTGTTGCGAGACCCCCTCCAGCCACCCCCTGTACAAGCCCTCCAAAACATGATGTACCTCGGCGCACTCGTCCCCTCCGCGTGCAATGCCTACGCCACCATCCTCGAGATGATTGATAGCGAAACAGACGCAGCCATAGAAAGTAATCGACAGATCTTGTTCTCCTTCAAGGACATTGGTGGCCTGTGGGGGCATGTCCTGGACGGGCAAGGCTCATGCTCTGCCCTCAAAGCATACGATAACAAGGCTCTCCAACCAGCCGTGTGGCAAGCCACCGTGCGGTCGATCCTCAAACTGGATGTCTATGGTCTGGGCGGGAAGACGGGCGAGTCGCCCACGGGACGGCATCTGCAACGGGGGTTGAAGGATGTGGTGAATCATCTGGATCGGACTGCTCGGGTGCGCCACGAGATGATGGATGAGCTTGTGAAGGCGGGGAGGGTCCCGAGGCAGTCAAAGTACTTGGTGCGTCATTGTGCGCCGATTCCAGAGGACCAGAGGGATTGCGTGAGGCTTGTTGAGTCGGCGCGGATGGCTTTGGATAGCCTTGTTCTTGAGCAGTGAGGGAGGATACTATGACGAGAAGATTGATGAATGTAATGAGTGAATGGATTTTGGGTTACGGAACGGGGTTACATGCAGCCTCTAGGAGTACTCGGACTGGGATGGGACTGCCTAATGGGATACTAGGACTACTGGGAGACCTCGAATGTTTGTTTTCGTTTCTTGGACCAAAAGAAAAAGGTACGCCTTCTCTGCATCGGACAAAGAGGACGCACCTGTGGGTAAACGTAGTAACACATGAGTGCTCGTCGGGCGATCCAGGCAAACCCTCGCCGCTATGGTATGAAGTAAGCGCACCCAGCATGATCACGGAGAGTGACAGACGGTGTACTAACCCCCTTTCCCCCAGAATGAGTATACACGAGAAAATTGCCCCGTCTGTATTTTTATACAACCTCTTTAAATAGGACAAACAGATACGGATCATCAGCGCTGAGCTTGACTGATATGTGCAAACCCAAGACAAATGACGCAAATCGAAAAGCAAAGGTAGAAGAAGAAGCAGCCGGAATGTGCTTGCTTTCCCAGCCGCAATATAACAACACATGCTTCAATACTGTAGCCAAAACAACCCCCCCTTCTCCATGCCAGTCAGTGCCCACGCTGATGACTCTTTCTTCCATCTCTATCATGCTCTCCATATGGTCAAACAACTCTTAAATCCATCCTCCATTCAGAGTCCCGCAAGACCTACTCCTCCGCCATACTCAGCAACTCCAGCTCCGTCTTCACCAGACTACTAAACTCCTCAGTATCAATCCCACTCGCCGTAGCAAGCATTGCCAAGCTCCGTATAGTGCGACTAATATGCTGCTTCACACTAAACTCATTACGCGTCTGATTCCCAGCGCATTGTTCCAGATGCGCGACAGTATTCGCAGCAGGAGACGCAGTCGGCGAGTCAGGATGCGGTTGCTGCAAAGTCGGGGGTTCACGATCCGTCGGTGCCCGCGCGGCCGCAGAGCCAGGCACATTCACATTAAGTAGTTGTTGCGCCTGAGCCTCTTCATCCGGATCATGGTTATCCATCGCAGGTTGCACATCCGCATATTGCGCAAAATAGGCATCTTCCGCAGCCGCAGCCGCAGCCGAGGGCGTCCCCCCCACCCCCTGGGCCTGTACCGGAGCAGGTGAGCGGTGCTTCCCCATGGGAGTTTGCGCGGGGGTCTTATCATAGAGATCCCAGTAGTCATCGTCGTCGTTTTCGTCCACGGCAACATTGCCAGTACCACCATTATTCCCGTCCTTGGTATCGTTGTTCTTGTTGCTGCCGCTGTTCTTGCCACCACCCTCCTGGACTGCCCTCTGCAGCACTCCCCCATCGTTGCCCCCCCTCGACGAAGCATCCTTGCGTCCAGAACCGCCCTCCTCATATAGACGCTCTGCCTCCGATATCGTTGCCGCGCCCCCAAATTGCGTAAACGGTGAAGAAGTCTCCACGGTTGTGACTTCTCCGATGCGCCACCCGTTGGCTCCGTCGATGCCCTCCTCATCGTGAAGGCAGTATACTAGCTGGAAGGCGAGACCAGCCTCCGACAACACCACCAGCGCCTGTAGCGTCTCCTGGTCTAACCGCCGGTACCGCGTCTCTGCATCGCAGTCCCAGTCGATTTCTACCTCTCCAGATACGGGATGCGGCTCGAGGGCCGGCCCGCTCACCAGATCCGCGAGCCGGACTGCCTTGGCGGCATCGTAGCAGAGGAGGCGGAGCCAGGGTTCGGGGCCGGAGCTGGAGCCGGGGCCGGAGAGCAGTTGGACGCGTTGGCGGAGGATTGGGGAGAGAAGCGGGAGGACCTGGGGGGCGGGTTGGGGGGATGCGGCGGCGGCTGGGAGGGCGGGCAGGATGGGGGCCAGGAGGCGGGCTGGGGAGGGAGGGGAGATGACGGGAGCCATGGCGAGATGGATGGATGGATGGATGGATGGTTTGGTGTGCGCGGGTGAGATGTGAGATGTGAGGTGTGAGGTGAGATGAGATGAAGATGAGCTGTGACGTGTGATGCGGAGGGTAGGAGGAGGAGGAGGTTGCTGGTATGGCTGCTTGCCCCTATCTTCGTCTTCTTTGCTTCTTTCTTGAACCTCTTTCTTGAACCTAGTTCTTGAACCTAGTTCTTGCCGTGGTTCTTCTTGTTAATTCTGTCGAATTCGGAATCTTCTTGGAGGACAAAGAGTAGTCTTCACAAAGGCGGTACACTAAACACGGATATAAGCATCCGCAGGCCAAAGAACCTTGGTTACGTATCAGGAGCTTTCGCTGCTGGCTGCTTGCGGGCTCGGGCCAAAGGCCGCTTGACCGTTTTTGGACCTTGACCCCATCCAAGTGCCGACGAGTACATCCGTACCTAGGTACTCCGTACATACACGCACGATCCTTCTTGCCGACCTCCCGGCGCCGACCGGTTATTTCTGGCACCACTTGAGAGGAGGGTATAGTAATCACTACCCTCCCAGGGCCCCTGTCTACTACCCTTAGAAGTGGGTCTAAAATTGAAATCGATAGCGATTGGTCAGTCCCGGAGTGAGGTGGACCCC
>SRQG01000337.1:0-31307 GCA_018360325.1 Claviceps aff. humidiphila group G2b | reverse complement strand
GTGATGACAATCCGTACCCTGAGGGGGGTCCACCTCACTCCGGGACTGACCAATCGCTATCGATTTCAATTTTAGACCCACTTCTAAGGGTAGTAGACAGGGGCCCTGGGACTCGGGAGGGTAGTGATTACTATACCCTCGTACGTAAGGTATCAGCTTGTGAGCGTTGCAATTTGCCTGTGAGAAACGCATAATCACCTGTTCCGCCCAAAAGGTCAAGTGAACCAGTTGCACGTCTGCAGCTTAATCAAGGTTATTAATAGTGCATTGTCACAGCTAACTGCACAGACGGCACTGTACAGACCGTGACATTGCCCAGGGGCCAGTCCTCATCAAATAGGTGTCAATTGTACAGAGTACAGAGTTCAGGAACTTGTACAAAGACACTCCGTACAACGGTACAATGCGTAGGTAGTCTTTTGTCGGACACATGATATATCTACATATCACCTGTGACGAAGTGTCACAAAGTCAGTGTGCTAATCCCATGTCTTGGAATCGTACCCTTTTGTGGGGTGTGTAGTTCAGTTACAGAGTGCGTTACATCACACAACCGCGATTCAAGAGCCAGGCCATAAAAGATTCTAACATAACGACTAACAGTTGTACAGTACATATACTCCGTATGCGTGCTGGATGCAGTAATTGGTCACGTGATAAACATCTTGATCAAAATTGCAACCAGAGCGATCACTAGTACTACTATAGCCCGATCAACCCACAACAGCACGTTGCCATCGCCACGAGGCTGGGGGCTTGTCTCCCTGCCAGTGCTCTCTACTACTGGTGTCAGACAAGCAAATGAACTATTGTGAGAACCCACGGGCGCATTGGCAATTGATTGCAGAGGTCGCGAAGCTCTTGGCGACCGTCGCTGATCCGGGACCCCGGTTGGTGATAATTTTTCCGCCCGTTCAGCACTGTCAGCACTATTTTCTTGGGATTCTGGACGTTGACTGGCAGGCGATGAAACCCCTTCGTCAACCTGAGCATTACTGTTCAATTCATCTTTCCATCCCATACTCAGCTCGCTTGGTATCTGAACTTCCGGATGTTCCGAGGACAATGACTGAGCAGCCTGCTTTTCTGACTCGCGGATGATGTTTGCATTGGACCGTGCGCACGTCGGGCACATGAAAGAGCGGGATTCACGAGCAAGGCGGCGGCGTACCTCGCCCGTCGTCTCTAAACCACCCAGTTGTCCACGAGCGTCTGTCTCCATGAAACTCCGTAGTCTGAGCGATGTGTTTGTGGTCAGTAGTTTGGAATACACACGAAACTTCGAAATTCGACCATAACGTACGCTACGATTGCAGTCCTGATGCCCCACGCTGGCTGCCATGTCTCTTCGTGATGACCGCTGATGCTGAGACATATCTCCCGATTTGCCTCGAAACGACCATTCGGAGTTATAAAGCGGAAATTCGGCGGCCTCAACGGGTATGTAGAGGGAAGTATTATTCGGCCATGATAAAGACCTTCGCTGTAATCGGAGTTCGGAGGCCCGCGAAGAGTAAAGTGCCATTCGAAAAGGTCAGATTCGAGAGGCTCGGCGGTGTAGTCTTTAGACGGAGATTTGGACATCTCAGCGGCCTCACGCACTGAAACCATCGTTGTCAGCCTGCAGCGTATCCCAGACAGATGAATACTCGCAGCTACATCAGTGCTGGCTTGTCAACCGCCAAGCTTGACATTGAGTACTTACGAATTCGACGTATTGTTGGCGACTTCGAATTTAATTGCGACGCCATGCTTCCAGCTGCTGCCATGATTGCGACTCAGATAGTAAATGCCACGGCCCACGGGAAGATATTGGTCGAATGCCGAAAGGGGATATGTATATGCGAAGTCACGTAAAGGGTCGTTGTATGGCTATTGGGTTCGAGTAACTAGTCTTCAAATGGTATGCTACCGCAATGTAACAAGTGACACGAGGACAAGTTGTGATTCATACGGGCAAAGGTCAATGATTAGAACGCTCAATTTGTTTGGCAGTTCTCGATTCAAGGTTTTAAAAGGGCCTGCGTAGCTGATTGATTCTTCGAGTGGCTTGCGAGCCGACGTGTCCGAAATAAACGGGGTACGGGGCCCAGAGCTTTGGGACATGATTTACCACCCGGCCAATCTATACCCAACATCTGACCGATTGACATTCAAGTGCAGAGTAGTGTTCTTCCATGTAATATGTATCCAGTGAGTCTCGAGATTGTTAGGATCTTGCCCAAACAACACTTCCACAAACGTGTGATCAAATATGCTCCACGCGAGGTCATGCCACGTGTATGTACTTGTAAGTTATGGCCTACATACCTAGGTATGTACCTACAATGTACATGTGTATTTCGCTCCCGATTCACTAGGTGGTCCCCCCAATCGCCGGTACCGGCACATTCGTCATCAACACGTGACCATTCGTGAGTGTGATGATGGCCAAGTTCAATCTTCTCTGCCTTTAAACACAAAAAAGTTACTGGTACATACCAGAATGTCTACCATCTAGTTTATTCAAGGTTAAACTATGGAATCTGTAGGCTTAGATGCTGTTGCTACTACAGCAAATCCAGTAAAAGGCGTTGGCAGGCGCTTCCGGGATGACTATGATGATGATGGTGCGGATGAAGCACCCTGCAATGGTTCACTGCGCTCCAAAATCAGTGCCATGTCGGGTACCGTGGATTCTGGAATCGCGTCGATGCGATTGGGTTCCTAAGCCAAGCCTTCCTGACTAGGGGACAGTATGGCCCGAGGGGTTTGGACATGCAGTTGCTCTGCAGTACATCAGGTTGCCTCCTCCATAGCTATGCCGCTTCGAGGGGCGACAAAAGAGCAAAATCTGGTAATCTTCATCGGTTCCGGGGACTGCGGCAAAGGCCAGACTATGACATGGTAAATCGATAACCCGTTGAATCGTAGTTCGACCCCTGAAAACAAATCGATCATGGGCTTGGAGGAAAGTCGAGATATCCCCGATACTAAACCGCCAGACGTCCAGGTGCCTCGACTATCGGAGGCCCGCGAGGATCTGATACCTAGACCTTGACGCGGGTGTTCCGCTGGGCGCGAATGAAGGCCGAGTCTCTTCTAAGTTCTCACGATGTCTCCTCGGTCGGCTAAGAATGTTCAGAAGCTGTCTGCTTCGTGGGAACGCCCCCTCGTGGCCGCATTCGAAGAGGCCTAGATTGTCCAGCAGGATTCCTCATTGCGGTGCGGATTAGGAGACGCAAGAAGTTGCAGGAGCATGCTGCACACGTCAATTTGAGAGGGCGACGGGCTCCGGAGTATCTATTGCTGCGTCTCTTGGGCCTTTGCGCATGCAAAGTGACATAGGTCTTGTCACGTGTTCATGACGAATGTGCCGGTACCGGCGATTGGGGGGGACGCAGCGAGGCCCTATAATGAGCGTCTTTCGCATTTGAGTAATAAGTTGCCTTGGCTGACAAAGTTTCAGAGGGATGTGAGATCTGATCGTTGTGTTGAAATCAAAGAACACCGTAGTCCGTTATGAGCTGACAAAGGCTTCAAAGACTTCAAAAGACGGCGAAGATGACCCACAGCGTCAGATCACGTGGACCCGTGGATTCCAACTTCTCATGAAACTCGCTTACTAAGCCTTGTCCTACCCAGTGCTTCTCGTGAAAGCCTCCACGAATCCACGATCCATCCTCGAGGGTGCAGTAGTAACGGGGTCTGCGCCGAAGTCAATGTGAACAGCTCATAAACGAATCATCTGAGGTAATTCAGTTTCGCCTTCGTAGTCCCTATTGGCCTTGCAAAGCTGTTGACAGGGACACTTCAGTCAACAGCCATCCCACTGCAACAAAAAGCCCCAACACGTCGAGCATATCGCGCGAGCCAAAGTCCCACGTCATGGGACCTCCGAAGCCTCCGATTCCCCATGTGGCTCCTATTTATCGATTGACTGCCACCGCTTTAGGTGCGAGCATGTGGTTTTGGGTAAGTGCCCCCCCTCTCCGAAGACGATTCGGCCACAGAGCTTCTGTAGATCGCGTGGAGTTGAGATTTCGAATATCACCCCGATTCGATGAGTCTAGCTGACAGTTATTGGTGCTGATAGATTATGTACAGAGCCAAAAAGGATGGTATGTTGTCGCCTCATCCATATGACGGCCAGGCCTCACGTGCCAAATCCCGTCGGTAGGACCATCTATGCATTGGTAGCGCTGATTACGAAAATAGGACCTGTATTGATGGGCTGGAAGCACCCATGGGATCACTAGAATGTCCACGCTGCAGATTGGGTTGAAATTATACGCCCCGACGGACCGATATCTAGCTACGTGTATCTAAGATAATAAGAGCCAGGTCTCGACATGCAAATCCAACATTAATCAGCATGCTTTTCAAACAAGTAGTGTGAGACACCCCAAATGTTGCCTCCGTCATATGCGAACAACTCCGAGCAGGCCATGTAAAAAATTTGCCAGCGGTAAAACCACGTAGTGGCATCCCTCTCTCCGTAAGTTTCCACCAAATGCGGCCACATTGTTTTCACGTTCGCCGACATAGAAGCTAGCCAATCCTGATTTCGCAATACTTAGTATCACAGTCTTCCTGGCCTCGACATCTTTGTACACTTCATTCAGTACTCACCTCACAAGTCTTAGAGTAGTGTGTTCCGTTTACCCACCACTGCTTCTTGATCTGCAGATCATTTTGAAAGTAGAGGAGCAAATCAGCAGATGGCATGGTGCCGCCCGTGAAGAAATGTGTCGTCATCCAGCCCTCCTCGTAGTCGTAAGGTGTACTACAGTGCGTAAAAATGTGTACAAAAAGCTTGCCGCCTGGTTTAAGGGAGCGCGAAACCTTCGCCATTAGTAGGTCGTAGTTTTTCATGTGCTCGAAAAGCTAGAATTGTTAGTTACACACTTTTGGAGTTAATATGGAAGCTTGCGCTCACTTCGATGGAAACAACACGGTCGAAGCTTCCAGGATCAAATTCGTAGTCAACAACATCCCCGGTGATCACTTTGATATTGGTGATGTTTCTACGAGTGGCCTCCGCTTCAATATGTAGCTTTTGAGTCCGAGAGTTGGAGAAGGCAGTGATGGAAGAGTTGGGGAGCATTTCCGCGAAGAATATGGCCCCGGAGCCCCAACCACAACTAAGGAAGAAACAAAAACGTTAAAATGTTTTCTTACACACCAAGATAGCTCATCAAATCTCTAGCAGCTCTTGTTGTGCCATGTCAAGCAGTCGAGGACCAAGGTTTGTCACAACTTACCCAAGGTCAAGAATATCCATGCCATCCTTCAACTCTGCCCTATCAATGTACGTCCGTAGCATTGCGACCTCAGCTTCGGCAAGAGTTTCATTGCCTCGTGGATAAAGGCAAGACGAGTATTTCATTCGTGGACCAAGACAAGCACCAAGGACACCCGTTCCCACCTCATAATGCTGTTTATTGGCCACGTCCGTGGCTATTGCCATTGGGCGAGTCCTCAGTCTCTCGATGAAGGCCATTTTGGCCTTGTAGGCCTCTTCCAGTGATTTATTCTCAATGAGCGCTAAACGATCTCGCAGTTGCCGGCGTATTCCGATTCTAATTACTGCATGCGGTAGATAGCCGCCATCTAGGATCCAGTCTACTCCGGGTAAGGATATTAGATTATTCTGATGCTATTTCAATTGTCGAATACGTACCGTAATCCATCTTAGTATTAGAATATCTTCAATTCTACGGGCGTTTGGTATGTAAGATTTGAAGTAAGCACTGAATCCAATTCTGATGAGAACGCGCTATACCCTCACTTCTGCAATGTTGCTCACTGCTGAGAGACTGGAACGCGGTAAAAGTGGACAGCTGATCAGTGATGTCATACACTCTGCCTGGTGCGGATGTACATGTATGTAAGTACTGTGTACATGCTCTCAAGTCGCCCCTACTCTGTACCTACGGAGTACTGGTTACGGGACTCTGGAGCTGTGGAGATGGAGCTGTACATAGTACTTGAAAGGTACGGGTAGGTATGTATAGGTACCTAGGTACCTAATGTACGTGCAAAGATGTATCTATTACAGAGTACAGAATACTTGAGTGGTACATTAGGTACATATCCAGATACAGTACCTATGTACATCGATGGGGCGCGATCATGATTCGTAAGCAGGCCCTATGTATGTACTTATGATACATATTATCTACATATCGTTATGGCTTTATCACGGCGTGAGCATTTTTGCAGCACATTTGCTCAATTAAGCTCAGTATTAGCCACAGGATGAGTCACTTTAATGGTGAATCCTGCGGCAATGGCCCTGCAACAATTTATCAGCTTACCTCTAATCCAAGTAGCGGGAGCGTCTTCGAAGGCGTTGAGATGGCAAATGATGAGGTACCCTGATCACCTACTTCAATGCTGTTGCAAATTGCGCGCTTTCGCAAAAAAAACAAAATTAAAAAAAGAAGAAGAAAATACTAACTTGAGACCTTCCAGCTCTATTCTGGCCCCATTGCCGAAAGCCTCCCTACAAGTGTCTCTGCCTTTTCGCACCGCCGTCCTCGTGCCGATTCATCGGCGAGCTTCATGTACTTCGACGAACCGGACTATCAATCGGAAGCGGAGTATCCCAACGACGAATCTGTCGAGTTCCGCGATAGATTCGTGAGACGAAGCGTCAGCGATCTTGATGATATCGACTTCGGCGTCGAAAATGACGACGCTTCTATCGACAGAGAATATCTGACAGCACACGAAGATTGTGGACTCAGACGTTGCTCATCGTCGCAGTCAAGAGATTCCTCTCATGTGCGACTGCTGCACAGAGATAGCATATGTACCACGGCAAGCGATAGGGCGGATGGGCGTTGCAGCCAGAAAATCTACATGGCGAACGAAGACATAACCATCGTCATTGCAGGCTTTCGTACGAGCAAGACCGGTTGGCTCCTGTACGTCTGTCTATGTATATTAACGGGAGGGCTCGCCTTTCTCTTTTTTCGATGGCTGCCACGTTGTTATATCGCGATCGTTGGACGTTCATGTTCACTGAGAGACTGCGAGTGGACGGTCATCGAAAACCAATGGGGAGAGCTCGTCAGGATTCGTGTAATTTCCAATGAGTATGGTCGGCCTGTCTCTTCAATCTTTGGTTTGCCGCAGAAACCCATGCTATACTGTCTCGACGATGAGAATGACCCCGTCGTGGATCATCTTCGTTCATTAAACTATCGCTATATGCGACTGTACTTCCATCCCATCAAAGACAAGTTTGTCACATCCGCTGGCTGGAAAGATCCCAATTGGACGGACACACGACTTGTCCGCTCTGGTCTGGATAATGAAGAAAAAGCCATTCGTGAGATCGTCTTCGGACAAAATCTGATTGACATCGAGCAGAAATCCATTAGCCAGTTGTTGATAGATGAGGTACTACAGCTCTTATTTGAACAACTGCTTGAAAGATCGCAATTGATACACGTCTGACCTCTTCATCTAGGTTCTTCACCCTTTCTACATCTTTCAAATCGCTAGTCTGGTCCTTTGGTCTATGGATTCGTATTACTATTACGCCGCATGTATCTTCATCATGTCTATTGCCAGTATTTCTGCAACTTTGCTAGAAATGCGAGCTGTAAGTCGATATTTTTCACAGCGAGCATTGTCACAGCTAACCTCAATAGACAACGAGACGTCTCCACAACATTTCCAAATTTGAATGTGATGTGCGAGTCCTTCGCAACGGCTTTTGTACGAAAAGCTGGGCCCAAACTTCCGTATTCAAACGAAAGCTAAATTGTGCATAGGGAAATACATTGCATCCAGTGAATTGGTGCCCGGCGATCTATACGAACTGAGCGATCCAAACTTGACACAGTTTCCGAGTGATAGCATTCTTCTAACAGGCGACTGCATTGTTAACGAAAGTATGCTGACGGGTAAGTTGTACTTCGTCTTAGACCCTAGAGCCTTTGCTGAGTTCGACTAGGCGAGTCGGTGCCCGTTTCCAAAGTCCCAGCCACCGAATATGCCTTATGCAATTTGGATCTTGGGGCTTCATCTGTTTCTTCCGAAGTCGCCCGGCATTTTCTGTATTGTGGAACAAGATTAATCCGGGCGCGACGGCCTCAAGAACACCGCGAGGGAGACGCTGTTGCATTAGCTCTCGTGGTTCGAACAGGGTTCAGTACGACAAAAGGTGCACTCGTTCGCTCGATGCTTTTCCCCAAACCATCTGGCTTCAAGTTTTATCGCGACTCCTTTAAATATATCAGCGTGATGGCCATTGTTGCCATGCTCGGATTCATTGCATCGCTCGTCAACTTCCTTCGACTAGAGCTTGCGTGGAATGTTATCATAATCCGAGCCCTAGATTTGATTACTATCGTTGTACCGCCGGCTTTGCCTGCAACCCTCACGATTGGGACGAATTTCGCACTTTCTCGGTTGAAAAAGAAGCAGATTTATTGTATTAGTCCCCAGAGAGTCAATGTGGGAGGGAAACTAGATATTATGTGCTTCGACAAAACAGGCACTTTGACAGAAGACGGTCTTGACGTTCTAGGCGTTCGCATTGCATCAGAAACTGGTGGCACTTTCAGTGACCTTCTTCCAAGAGCGGCGTTCTTACTGAAGAACGCTACTGAGGCTGGCAGTAGATCTCCTGTCCAAGCCGCACTTCATACCATGGCTACTTGCCACTCCTTGAGGGTCGTGGATGGAACTTTAGTCGGTGATCCTTTGGACCAGAAGATGTTTGAATTCACTGGCTGGTCTTTCGAAGAGGGAAGGCAAAGATCCGGAGATGGAGACGATGATGACCAAGGAGGTCTTACACCGTCTATTGCTCGACCACCTGATGCATGTCTCAACTTTCTACCGCATATGTGATAACTCCAGGTCGCGATGCTAACTTGGGGCAATCTAGACTGCTGTAGAACTGGGGCTCATCAAGTCCTTCGAATTCGCCTCTGAGTTACGACGCGCAAGTGTCGTTACGCGCAATTTCGGGCAAAAAAGCGGAAATGTCTTTGTCAAGGGTGCTCCAGAAGCAATGAAGGAGATATGCTGCTCGGAGAGTTGTCAGTATTGGCTGAACTTCCAGCCATGAATCGCATTGCTAACGTTTTCTAGTCCCCAGTGGTTACGACGAATTACTGTCGCATTATACCCACAAAGGCTATAGAGTCATTGCCTGCGCTACTAAACACTTGCCCAAGTTAAGCTGGGTCAAAGCACAGAAGATGACGCGATTAGAGGTCGAGAGTGATCTCAAATTTATTGGCTTCATCATCTTCGAGAATAAATTGAAACCCACAACTTCAGCAGTCGTAAAAGAATTACTTGACTCTAATATCGGCGCGGTAATGGTCACCGGAGACAATATCTTGACCGCCATCAGTGTCGCCCGGGCGTGCGGCTTATTGATTCAAGAGGCACATTGTTTTGTGCCTCGCTTTGTCAAAGGTGAGACAATACTGTGAAGACAAGAATTATGTTCAAGATGGCTCATATTGGCCTTCACGTTATTTAGGAAATGCTCGCGACCCATTGGCAGAACTACAATGGGAAAGCATCGACAACAATAGCTTTTGTCTCGACAACAAAACGTTGTTGGTGAGTAGATTATCTCTTTCTCAGTTCAGTAAGCGAATCTGACATCACCAAGCCACTGCCAGCACCCCCCCAAGAGGACACTTCACTTCCATACGACATTACAAACCTCCGCAATTATAGTCTAGCGGTGAGCGGTGAGGTTTTCCGGTGGATTGTGGACTATGCTTCGCCTGAAGTTCTGCAACGGGTATGTTCGCGTATTGACTCCGTTGATCGATTCGCGATCTATACTAATTGAACAGGTCCTTCTACGAGGCAAAGTCTTTGCCAGAATGTCTCCGGACGAGAAACACGAACTGGTCTTGAAATTACAGAGCATCGACTTTTGCTGTGGCTTCTGCGGCGACGGAGCAAACGACTGTGGTGCTTTGAAAGCGGCGGATGTAGGCATATCGCTCTCTGAGGCCGAGGCTTCGGTTGCTGCCCCATTCACCTCGCGAGTGTTCGACATCCGCTGTGTCCTAGAAGTGATTAGGTATGGCAAAAACGAGCAATTATCCGTTACTGCACTTCGTCCGTCCATGTCTGACAGTCACGTAGGGAAGGAAGAGCAGCATTGGTCACAAGCTTCAGTTGCTTTAAATATATGAGCTTGTATTCAGCCATACAGTTCACGTCCGTCAGCTTTCTCTACGCAAAGGCGTCAAATTTGGGAGATTTTCAGTTTCTCTATATCGATCTATTGCTCATACTCCCCATTGCCATCTTCATGGGTTGGGCAGGGCCCGCGCCAGTTCTCTGCCAAAAACGACCCACTGCGAATTTGGTCTCTGAAAAAGTTTTGATACCACTACTAGGTCTGATAGCAATGTGCGTGTCCATTCAAGGAGTCGCTTTTTTGACAGTCAGCAAGCAATCATGGTATAAACCACCTCAAGTAGGTCATGAAAAGCCAAGTATTGAGAACTCAGATAACACCGCTTTATTTCTCTCTTCATGCTTCGAGTACATCTTCTCAGGTATACTTCTGAATGCTGGGCCACCTTTCAGACAAGAAAGCACCAACAACTGTAAGTGACAGTTTGTCTCGCAAGTATGTGTCAGTCAGGGCTAACCAATATAGGGCCCTTCACTATCACCGTGTCTGTAGCAATGGCGATCACGGTATACATGATATTGAGCCCTGCGCGTTGGTTAAGCGACTTAATGGAGCTCAGTTACATTGAGAAAGACTTTCAACTATTTCTGTTGCTACTTGGGGTGCTCTACTTCTTCTTTGCCTGGACTTTCAATTCTTACCTTGCTATGCCTTTGGCAAGAAGCATTCGTTACATGCACCATAAAATAACAGGCAAAGCTAAGCGGCGCAAACAGTACAAAACTATGAGAGAGCGCATGTGGGATTTAGCATTAACTTAACGCTCTTCGAATTTTCTACTTCGTTGTACATATGTACATATTCGAAAGTTGTTCCAGCCTTGGGTCTCCATTTCAAAGATTGGGTCATCGTTTCAAGCGCCAGATTTCATCATTCAAAATGAGTGTCACTGGTACTACTAATCGCGGGTGCACTCCCAACTCCTTACGCCATTGACAGACGGTATGTAAGATATATGTATGTAGCACGGAATATACAGGTCCTGGGCCTTGTGCAATTGACGTCTGTAGTGCTAGGTAGGTAGGTTCTGTGAAGAATGACCTAGTTTTTACCGCGTACTAGTGCCGATGACGGCAATTTTAATCATGAGGATGGAAGGAAGAAAAATATTTCCTGCTTCCCTCGTGCCCACTTATATGTCTACATGAACCACAATAATGGCGTTCCCCTATATATTCTTTTGTCTTCTCGCTGTTGCCTATGGGGATTGCTTTTTTCCACAAATACCCCGATCGTCATATATCAGCTGAAGCCATGAGCTGATCGTTGATACACCTTCACCAAAGATCCGAGCCAGAAGCTCGAATCCGTTACAGGATATGCCTAGACTATTACAGAGGCTCCCTAATTTCGTACTAATTCATGATGTCATTATCTTTTTTAGAGCCTTAAGTCATATCGAAACTCATAATATATGGCTACACGCAGCTGCGCCCTTGTGCACGTGAGCTGTCACAACTAGTTGCGAGTACTGACTTCGCAGCCTCGAGCTTACCAAACCCCCTACTTCAGAAAGCAAAACTCTGTAGCCCCTGGTGTTCAGTAGCGTTAATAGTACACCCATCGTTATGTATGTACAAGCTTTTAAACCCAATACGGCTGTACACACGCAACAGTCTGAAGTTCAGCTTATCGAGCCTATGTCTACCTACATAGCAAGCAAAGCTTTGAGCGCCCCCTTTTCAAGTATGTAGGACAGTTTCATACATTAATTGGAGGCAAACAAGGACATATTGATACGCAGTCCGGATAACGCCGCATGCGCCATGAGGTAAGTCAGTTCCAAATGCAGAAAGAAATGAAGGAAAGGGAAAACAATAAATACTGGCTGATGTGTCAAATATAGTCAAAGATTTTGCTTCGGATGTCCCGGCAGGCGCCCGACATCTTCAGTTAACCTCGACTCACTACCTCACATTAATCTAGTTCCCCAGACGCCACGACCGGCACTAACACCAAGCCACTCGCCATGGTCGGCCTTTTGAAGGTGAGGAACCCATCCTATGTTCCCGATTTCGTACTCGCACTCCCAGTTTGCGACTGGACTGCGTTGATTGTCCTGTTGCTGAGATCCGTTTGTTGAGAGACCGCCAACTGCGGAGTTCGAGTTTATCAGATCCCAAATAAGCACTTGGCAATCATCAGCTCCGGAAGCTAGAGTTCCCCGCCTGAATGGTGACCATTCGACACAGTTGACCGGACCACTGTGTCCTTTGAGCTCAAGGATGGCTTGCCCAGGCTGTCGCACATCTAAGATGCGAATGGTAGTCGAATCTTGCGCAAAGGTCGCTAAGAGGTGTGTATCATGCGGTGAAGTGGCCAGGCGCAATAGAGGTGGAGGACTTCCTGTTACTTGTTGAGCGTAAGCTGGGCTTGACCGCCCACCTTTGTCTGCGCAGGAAGTCAATATGATACTGGTCCGAAACAATTGGGCGAGACAGAGGTCGGAATCAACGAGAACATGGGGGCATACCTCGTTCTTCCTTGCCGGTCGGTTCATAAATAATGGTAGAGTGCTCCAGGCTCCGCAAATCAAACATTCGTACACTGCCGTCCTGGCCACAGCTGACAAAGACGTCTACGCTATTGGCGCAGAAGCGCACGTCGTATACTTCCTTATCATGTGCAATCAGCTGCGTTTTGGCGGTGAGAGACGGAATATCCCAGATTGTGCATGTGGTGTCTATACTGGATGTGATTATCAAGCTTGGCGAGACTTTGTTCCAGTCGAGCGAAGTGAGCGGGGCAGTATGATCTGGCGTTTTTGAATTCGACAGCAAGGCTAACGGAGTTAACTTGGTGATGGGAGACGCATCTTTTCCACCTCGAGTAATATTGTTGCTAGCGACTGCAGGCAAGTCCGACGGCAGAGACCACAGTCGCAGGTGGTCGCCAGAGGTAGCTAGAAGATCTGTGGATTGCTTCTGGGACGAAGGTGGTTCCCATAACAGCCTTGTAACAGGATACGAATGCGTAGCCTCAGCTACTTTTGTGAAATCTAGACAGTGTTTCGATGTACCGGGGGTATAGACATCTTGGCCTGTAGGTGTGACCTTACTGTCAAGAATTTGAATCTGTCACAGTTAGGGGGACATGCCAGGAAACCGGGATAGGCAGTGCATGCGCACGCAAACTCACGAAGTTATGACCGTCCTCGAGGTAGCTCCCGAGTGCTAGTTTACCAGCTCCATTGCCTTGGGGCGGCCACTTGCACCAGTCGCAAGCATACACAGCCCACGGCGCGAGATAGCTGCTTGGTCCCGGGCGGAGATTTGAATTGTCTTGAAGTGCGCCCGATGCGCTATCCGACATGCTCGAGTCAGCGCGAGGCCGTATATCGGCAAGGCCGAGGGGTGTACTGGATATGTGCCTCTGAGAGCCAGGAGCATTGGACTTGCCAGCATCCACAGGAGACATATGTTGAGATGTAGAACCAGCGGGAGTTGTTGGAGCATAAGCGTGGTAGTTTGCTGCGCTTTCAAAGCCGGCAGCCGGACTCGAGCGTGAGTATGAATGCGATTGCGACATGGAATGCGAGTGCCTGAGAGGCGTATGATAATCGTGGGATCCTGCGGATGGGTGGTGGCCGCGTTGATCTTGTTGCGATGATGAAGATGACAGTGGCGGCTGTTGCTGCATTGCAACGTGATCAACAGGAAAAGCCGGAGCCGTCTGCAATGATATGGTCGGTGGTCTTGTGCGCAGTCTGCCTGGTTGTAGTGCGTCTGGCACGACGTCTGGCACGACGACAGCGTGTTGCGGATAATGATGTTGAAATTGAGACTGAAGTGGCGTACCTAGTGGGGTGAGTGCCCGCGAGGCAACGTGTCGTAGCACTGTAGCAGTCTGCTTAGGTACCTACATGCGAACCGGAGGACTAGTCAGACATGTGCAACTCGTCTTGCTGCCGCTGTTGACGTTGACGTCGATTGCCACTTATCAGACATCATTAGACGTTCTTGTATGATGTGGCAAGTCCTGAGAAGGACAGGCAAGAGAGACGGGCAAGAGATGAGAGGGCTGCTGCTCCAGGCCTGAGACAGTGAGCAACAGTGCATAGAATCATTGGGAATGTATTGGCTCGAGAAGCAAATGTGCATCATCATTGAGGGCCTTAATCAGCCTGACCTACTGCAACTGTCACTCTGACAAGTGCAACATCGCACCTGGAATCGCGATTACGCACTATTTCCATATAATTTGGGCGCTTTGAGGCTGAGGTCTTAATGGCTCGCACTGATGAGTCTACAATGATTCTTATTATCTAAGAAATCGTAAAGCAAATTTCTACGCGAAGGGGACGCAATGAAACGTCGCAGTCGGGGTAGAAGACCGTAGAAGACAATCCTGTTTGCGGGAGGTGTCCGATTCTATCATCTACAGTACCTCTCTACCGATCTACCTACCTAGGTACCTAACTCCCGTTGAAATGTACAGAGCACTAGGTATGTACGGAGTACCTTGATATAGGTAGGTAGGTAGGTATGGTGTGCTGTAGGCGGTACCTACTAGTCGGGTGGATCAGCCGTGGCCCGTGGGTTTCTACCTCTAGGTACCTGAGGATACGGTATGCACAACATAGGTACCTAAGGTAGGTACGTACTAGGTAGGTACCTGATGTATCCGTATGTGAGAATGTGAGCTGTTTTTATGCCCCCACTGTACCTACCAGGTACCTATTACCTTAGATCTACATACATAATAGGATTTCAATAGATCCAAGAACCACCAATTCGCGCAATTGACAGTTTCCTTCCAGGGGAGAAGCATCATGATAGACTGGAATTTTATTTTCAAGTGGCGGGAGAGGCCGGAAAAGAAGCGGACATCGCGTACACACCATCGCACAAGAGAAGGCTCTACCAAAGCCGCCCCTGAGGGAAATATTTCGTCACATGAAGGGTCGGTTGAAAAAGACACCAAGACGTGTGATACAAACGAGCAGATTCAACATACTTCGCAACTAGGGGTCTGGCCCTCCCCCCTTTGGCCAAAACTGTCCCTGCGCTAATATCGCATAGTAGAAATCCCATCTAGGTAGATTCGCACGTGAGAGTGAAATGCCGAGCTGGCTTGCGAAGAAGTTGACGGAAGGTGGCCAAGTGTGTACCGATGGTGAGCCATACTATAAACGAGCTCTCACTCTGTGCCAATTGGCCTTCGGGTCAAATAAAAAAATGACCTTGTAGCTCTGACCACAATGATAGACGTGATTCCAGATCTCGTCTGGCTGGCTGAACGGAGTTCTTCGATCAGTTATACGTATTTCTGCAATCCTTGCGTACAGCACGTGTCCAAGCTGCGTCATGAAGGTCAGCGCTGCAGTTTCCGCTTCGGAGTCTACGATATCCTGTGTGCTACAGCCAGACTAATCACGCCTAGGGCACGCAGGTGGATTTTGTGGCTACAGAAACATACAATGCTTGATATCATACATTATCAGTATGAGGTCGTCTGGATGTGACGCTTTTGGAAATGAACTTCCATCAGTTTTTCAGATCCAGGATCTCATCGAGAGGGCTTGGGAAATGGGGTTCAACCCACATGGCCGACTGGAAACAGGCGGCATAAGGGGAACCCGTAAATACATTGGAACACCTGAGGTATCCGCGGCCTCGCTCTCTGGGAACAGACCCGCGGTCTCATCGCTGACTGAATGACTCTCCACAGGCCCAGGCCCTCTTCAACAGTATTTCGGTCCCGTACATATTTCCCTCAGCTGAGTCAGCTCATCATTGTCGTCAAACGCGTTCTTTCTGATCAAATGTTATTAGGTGCTCAGTGAAAGCTTGTCGCGGCACCAAGGATGGAAAACCATACCAGAAGCTGTTGGAAGAAATAGAGGCCTATTTCGAACAATCCACCGGCACTGACAAGCGTACCAAAATACGGGCTACTAATCTTCCACCCATTTATTTACAACACCAGGGTGCGTACCTAATCTTGAGATCAATCAAGGCTTTACAAACGCAAGAGATCAATAAGATGCTCTGGAGGCTAATGGAAAATGGGCACAGGACATTCTCTAATGGTGGTGGGGTTCGCGAAAGATCTTGAACACAGATCTTGCCTTTACGTTCTGGATCCATCCATGCGTGACCCGCAAGCCATAAAGAAATACAGACGCAGTCACCCTCTGGGAAATGATGAAACTAAGATGGAATCAATTCTTGAAGTCTACCGACGCGGAGAAGATTACCTTAGCAAGCACGATAACTTTGAGCTGTTGTTGTAAGCCCAGACGAAGTCATCTTTCACCCAAATCCGTACCCGTTTCTAACCAAAGTCATCAAAGCTTGCAATAGCAGGCTAAACCGTAGGCGAACTTCTACTCCGACACTTTCCCTTCCTCAAGCCAATGACGCAGTTTCTCGAGCGCCTTGCCACGATGAGAAATTTGATTCTTTTCATCCCCGGACATCTCAGCAAATCTGTGTCAATTGTGCAATGTCAGTATCCTGATCTACTATAATATCGTAGTGGCGGAGATAAATATGTAGTTTACAACGCACGTTCTGTCATCATACTGGAAGATCGGGTCCCATCCTGTTTATTGCATCGCGTCAGCAATCATCAGATCCTGCCACTTACACATCCATAGCGTAGCTGGTGGATGAGAGGAAATAGATTGCTTGCCATACCAAAGTTCAGAGGTCCTCTTGCAGGCACAATTTTTCCCTTTACTCGTTGGGTCAGACAATAAAATTTGGGCATTTGTACGACATTTTCGGCGACATTGTGGCTTACTGCGCATCTTCCTTGAAAAATAATGGGGTCATGTCCCGGTCCTTCGGAGTATCCGAACGTGCAGACTGCTTCGGCCGACTTGTCTGGGTAAGCCGCCAAGAGATTGTTCAAACCTTCATGGCCAATATCTGCCAGAAACCACTTGCTACGCAGGATCAATAGATGCTCAACGTGACCACGGACGCCCGATAGGCTTTGAGTTCTATTCGGTCTTACATGTACGGCCCCGGCAAGCCAGCCAGCGCACTGAAGCACAAAGCTGTGTCCTCAACAAGAACTGGCCCGTTGGTAATCTCAGCAGCTTTACGGCACTTGGATTCGGTCACCTCGATGACTGTTCCCTGGACTTCCTCGATGTCCAACGGAAGGCTTCGCACCTCAATCCTAGGCTCGAGTACGGCTTTGACTTCACGCAACTTGTTGGCGTTGCCAGTGACGAAATTGACGAATCTTGCCATACTGTACGTTGGGAGACAACTTGACCTCAAATATCCAGAGTTTAGATGTGACCTCTCTATGTACGTTGGGTGGCCTTGGTGGTTGGTTGCAATTGACAAGAAATTGCCACTCTTTGCGCAAGTCCGAAGCACTCTCAATGCACCTTGAATAATCTGTGGGCCGCTACGGATTGCTGGTCAGGATACGACGGCTGCGCACGACTGCGGCAGTAGGTACATACATGCCTCCTAATACCTAAGGCAGTGTGAGTATCTGTCTGTTCAGTCAACGCTCACTTCGTTTCCTCGTGACTTGAAACTCAACGAATGGCATCTTGCAGCTCACACGTTTTTTTCTGTCTATTTCCACATTCTCTCTCACCACCGTGGCTAAATACTCTTGTGACGCGTTGCCGCGAGAGGCATTTTCTCAATTAAAGACGCTCTCATCGAAGAAAGAGAAAATGACACATCTGAACATTCTTACGAGGAAGACCACGCGCTGAAGCCGATGCGGAAATGAACTGGCTGCTCATGACTACCAATCTCGACTTGAACGCTATTTAGACAGCGGCAGCAGAAGATGTCCTACAGTCTACTGTACCTAGGGCTGAGGCACGACCGCAGGCCCACAGAATATATATCCAACTACCTACATAAACGCCGAATCAACAATTCTAAGGACCATTGTGCTTTGCGAGCTTGCTCTACGAAATTGAGTTCACATACGCAACGGAACATGTTCATGTCCTCCAGAAGCGCCCCCCGCTAACTACAATATCTCATTTCACTCAAAGTAATACCGAAACGCAACGGAAAACACGTAAACATAAATAAGAGGGATCCGAATATGCCGTGGTCCATTTTGCATCCACAGCATGCAAATGCCCAAAACGTGATTGTAGTCTCTCATCTATGTTAGAAGGCCCCCTCAACTGTCAGTGGTAGCTGCGTTGTCTTGTTTCCATTGTTTGACCCAAGTCTCAATCCGGTCAATATTAGAATCCATATCATCCGACGTGTTGCTCTTCAACTCAATTACGATCTCTTCATTGAACGCTTCTCGGGCCTCTTGAAGCAAAACCTCCATGATTTCCGAGTCCAGATTTTCTTGGAGTTTGGCTTCGGCATACTTCCTATACGGACGGAAACGAAGTCGTATGACACATGTTAGAAGGAAACGAAACCTCGCGGCGAGACGCCATGGTACACATAACCATATTTGTCGGGGAACTTGCCTGGCTGTCAATCGGTCGTAGAGTGTTGAGGATTCCACTCTCAGCACAACGACCAAGTCTATCCAGCTGCGAGGGAAAAGATCGCAAGCATGCCAATCAATGATACACCCGCCAGCCTTGACGTCTTCCTCGATAGAATCCAGGAGCTAGACAAATGTGCTTTCGGTCAGCTAGCTGGCCACTCCATATCGCAACAAATATCTATCGAGCAAAGTTCCTACCTTGTCTTCGTCGACGATCCAGCTCTGGAACTCCTCACTCCACCCTTCATGACACTCCTTGTCCTTGACCACTTGGTTCACAGATACATGCCGAAGACCCGTGCGTTGCGACAGTATTTCACAATGCGTTGTTTTACCAACGCCGGGTGTTCCCGTCACAATGATGTTGGGTGATGTTCTCATTTTTTGACAAACCTGCTTGCCACGCTGATGCTGCCTCTTCTATCAAGCAGCCTCAGCCTCATCTAACTCAAACCTCAGAATTCAGAACGCGAAGGTCGCTGTCGACAAGATTGGCATATTGCATGCAGCATGCAGAGATATTTGGCTGCGCAACTGAGAAAATTTGTCTTCTCTTTAGGAACACTGGTCTACGCCGTCTACCCGCTCTTAGTCATCGTGCGGCGTCCATAGCGGAGTGGGCGGTGTCCGCAACAGGTACCTAATAAGCCCCAGTCCGTACCTACCTCTGGACTTGCTCACTTTCAGACTCGCGTTGAAACTTGACGGTTGAGCATCTGGCAAGGACCACAAAGCTCTCAACAGATGGCCCGGGTCCAGATCGAAATAATGAGTGACAGGATTGCATGGCAAACAAGCTATGTATTACAGCTGACGATTGAACAGAATGTGAAGGAAAAGCCAATTGTAATCACTCTCAGCTATAGATATAAAAAGCAACGATTCTCGCTTCTAGCTTTGTTTCTGCCATTGCACGGGACATGTTATGACATGGCTATACACTGAGCCTCTCGGGCATCAATTCGAGCCCAAGTACAATTCTACTCCACTACATACATAGTCTAAATCGTAGATTTCCCATCGAATAAAAACAACACAGCTCTATTCTATGCTCCTCCGTTTGCAAACCATGGAAACATCAATCACATGTCTGACATATGCATCGTTTAATGAGAGGGCTCGATAGCCGTCTCATCTGCTTCCTCAGGTATGGAACCATCTCGTCCATCGGAAAAATCACCATTGCCAGACTCGAGCTTCTCTTGCTGTGCGATAGCTTGTGCAGATACTATCTCTGCTAGTCTTTTCAATCGTGGGGTTTGCAGCCCTAAACCAATAGTCAGTAAGATTGGGTTGTAGGTACAACGCGGGGTCGGCTCGACTTACAAGACGGTGTGTATGTCTCAAGAGCAGTAATGGCTCGCGGCTCCGCGATTTCGTAGGGCCCGCTGTCGTCCATGTCTACCGCTTGTAGAAGTAGAACGTCACTTTTCTCCGTGACTCGGGAGGCGACAGCTTTCATGATTTCGCCATTGATAGGCTGTTCGTAGTCTGCGACCAGATATTGGTTGAGAAGCTTTTGTATCTGATTGGGTGACAACCTAACGTTCACGAACAACTCGTGTTAGAAAGTTCTCGGACATATAGCTTGAAATGGAAGGAAGACTTACATCCAACAAATGTCCTGGATGATCTCAATATCGTTGAGTGTTGCCTTCTTCAGCTGTAAAAGCTTCGTTGCTTGCTTCATAGTTCAACGCTGTCAGTAACTAGTGTTCTTCAAGAAAGGCTATTGAGCGTCGTCATAGCAAACCTACCATTAAATGCTCAAGTTGAAGTGTTCCCTCAGGCATGTCGTGGCTCTTGCACCATTCCTCAATACGGGTAATATTGTAGTTGATCTGTAATCCTCGCTTCCATGAGAGGAAGTTGCGGCGCATCAAGAGGTCATTGAACGCTGTAACGCCAACGAGGCGGAGAAGTTCTGTAACGGTCTGAGTAATGATCGAGTCTTCAAGATAGAAAGCTTTCATGGCTCTAAAAACGCTGTTCAACAGGCTGAGGAGATTGTCCATGCTGTATGCTGGTGCCGAATTGGATTGCAGCAACTTGCCCAAGAATCTATTGCTCTCGTTTGTAATGAAGCCAGGGAGTGATTGAGATTCGATGATGGCAGGAATGACCATCTTGTGCAACTTCTTTTTGAGCACCTTCATCCATGTGTGATAGATGTTGAATTCCAAGCTTTCAAGATCATGTTTGACAATTTCCAGCAATCGGTCGTATTCATAATTATCAGTCTTCTGAGTCTCGTACCAATCTTCAGCCAAAAACACGAACGACAGCATTTCGTGCACATTGGACAGCCAAAACGCTCCAGGATTGATCGCTTCATCGCCGTCATGTTGCATGACCTCCTGTTGAATCGACTGCATTACGTTTGCCAGAAAACGCTCAGACTCTTTCACGAAGCCGTTGTTCCACATCTCTGATGTGACGAGATTGATAAGGTAAGACGGAAAGAGAACTTCCTTGTCAGAGGGAGGAGGGGTCGTGTTAGGGGACGGAATCTTGAGATTGCGGATTAGACCCATAGTCACTTCTTCATTCAAGCCGTCCTCATCTGCAAGAAGGGTTTCCAGCTCCAATTCGATGTTGTCGACGCCCGGAATATAAGTTGTGCCGGAAAGATTCTGTCTGTGAGCTGTGTTGGTTACTGCCATCGAGACAGGGCGAGGATTGTAGGCGCCACTGAAGCGGTCTAAATCTCTGGGCTCCGCTCCTGCACTTCTGCGCTTCGGCTTTTTTGAAGCCACGAGATTAATGAGTCCTGCTGCATTCGACGTTGCAGGGACAGCACCGTTTACCAGCTCGCCGTTCATGGGTGCACTGCGTTTAGCTACTTCAAGCGCATCACGTAAAGCCTCAAGTTCTTGTCTGAGGCTAAAATTGTCCTTTTCGCGCTCATTGCATGTCTGTTTGGCAGATTCCAGTTCCGTGGTTGATAGACGAAGTGATTCTCTTAATTCACGCTCTTCCTCTTGCATTCTTTTGATATTAGCGGTAGACTCATCGAAGGCAAGCTGAAGTTTCTTCATCTCGTCTTCCATGGCCTGAAGTCGGGCGACCGCAATGCCGGCCTGATTAGCTTCGGTCTGCAATTCCTTCGTTCGCGCCTCAAGAGCGTTATGTCGGTTCTTCCACGACTTTATCTGGCTTTCATAGTTCTCAACTTGTCCAGCGAGGTTTTTGTTCTTCTCCTTCATTGATCCCAGCGACTGAGTGAGCTCAACGACTTTATTCTCCAATTTGTAAGAGATCTGCTTCAGGTCGCGGGCTTCTTCACGAATTTTCTTGTATCCGCGTCGAGCTCGTTTCCCACGCCACAAACTTTGAATGAGCGTAACCTTCCGACGATACTGCCGCCAAGACTGCAATTGACGCCGCGATCGCCAGGCCCGCTGGATCACCAGCGCAGCATTACCCATTCTTGTCTCCATTATTTGCTTTCGTCTTAAATATCCCTTGGCTGCCGAGTCAAAGAGAACCATATCCTTTCTGATAGCCAAAAACTTCTTGTGTTCTTTCTGCCCACGCCAAACACGCTGTATCGTCGTGGCAGCTCTGATCGTACGCAGTTCCCGCGCATGTTGCCGCGCAATATATGCTCTGGCGGCAGATTGCGAGCGTATGACGGACTCTCTGGCGTCCAAATATCGACGCCGATAATATTTTGCCCTTAGATTTTTCTGAATTAGAACAGCACAGTCGTTCAGTCGGGTTGTTCGGAGATTTTCCAGGAATGCGAGCATGCCGGCTCGGAAAAATATCTTGGTTAAGCCTAACTGATACTTGTCGAGTCCTTTGCCAGTGCTGGTACCCAATGCTTTCGTGAGAATAGCATTTGCCATATCGCGGATCTCAGATGTCCACTGTCCGGAGTGAACAAGCATGTAGTATCTGAGTGCAAACTCTTCGTATGTCCACCTAGTTGGGTACCCAGCACAAGAGATGCGTACCGTCTCCAGGACACCGCAAGCACGCAACTGACTCAAAACCATTGGGCCCTCGAACTGCCAAGCCTTCTTCGCTTCATTGGGCTTGATGCATCGAATGTAGTGCACATCTGTATTATTAATGGTATTCATTAGTTCAATCAGCGATGATCGGAAAATGCCACCAAGTGTTGGCTTTCTGTTAACGGCGACGCCGATTTTCCTTCCAGCTGCAGGCTTCACGGCGTTTGAGGAAGCAGATGCAACGTCCTTCTCTCTGACCGCAGAGGCTGCCTCCAATACCTGTTTCAAGAAGGAATTCGAGCTTGCCCGCAGGACTGTCATATGCTCATCCGGGACGGTGTCCCTATTCTTCTCGATAAAACCCTCCGATTCATAGGTAACATCGATGGCGTAGTGACAGACTGTGAAAGCGGTTTTGCCAAACCTCGGCTGCTTGAAGAATGTGTGTTGCTTGTCTGTCGCGAAGTTCTGATAAAGCTTGGCAACAAAATGTTCATCCGACCCCATAGGTAATCGAGACTCTTCATCCAAGAGTGACAATACACCAAGCTTGCCTTCAATAAGGTCAATACATGGCTGATTGTCTGAAAAGTCGATGAATGTCCAGTCAATCTGTTCCCTTAAGTATTCCTCCTGTTCAAGCTTGAAGACATGCTGATTGAACTCTTGTTGAAGTTTCTCATTGGCGTAATTAATACAAAACTGTTCAAAGGAGTTCTTCGCGAAATGTTCGAATCCGTAGATATCGAGGACACCAATAAAGGCAGTGACACGGTTCAAAACCTCCTCTGTTGCTAAACTGTGATTGATAATATCGACCAGCCAATCGAAAAGGCTGGAATAAATGAATTTGGCGACAGAGTCACGAACAACGATTGCCTGAGCCTGGCTCAAGTTTGACGTGATATTTTCACCCCGGGTGATCAACTGCTTCTTGACAATCCATTTGGCAAATTCAGGCGCATCGACGCCTAAAATAGTGCATGCCTTCTCCAACGATGGCTCCGTTGGTGCCAGGACGCTCTCGGTTCTGGAGGCCGTAATTTTTACATTGCCAAGATGCAGCAGACCAGCCAATAGTTTGAATATATCGCTCTGCTGCGTTTCAGAAACACCAATGGTTTGTAGTGACTTCCTTGTAGCCTCAAATTCCGACTTGTCATCAATACCATCAATTGTTGGACAATTACCCTGATTCAGATATTCGAATTGTTCGACGGAAAGAACGTCCAGCTCCTGTCTTTGCGCTTCGGATGCACCAGCCACAAGTTGGTAAAATATATGGTAGTTCCGTTCTTTCAAGGGCTGAAAAACAAGCCTCGATCGCTCAAGTAGATATGTTCTGATCTTGGCACCAATGATGTTCGTTTTATCATCAAACATGATCTCGATGTATTTGCCGAACCTCGAGGAATTGTCGTTTCGTGTAGTTTTAGCGTTGCCAAACGCCTCCATGATAGGATTGGTAGCCAATATTTGCTCTTCGGTCTCGCTCATGGTCTCAGTTCCACGTTTAGAGCGAGCTCCGGGGTTGTCCGGTGATTCTCTGGTTGCAAAGTATCGCATGATGTACTTTGCGCTCACCGTCTTTCCAGCACCCGACTCGCCCGAAACAACAATTGTTTGGTTCTTGTTATCGCGAATCATGTCCATGAAAGCCTCTTCGGCAATGGCAAACAAGTGCGGAGCTTGCGTCGCCCTTTGTTTCCCAGCGTATACTTGTACCATCCCTGGAACGTACAGAGAGTCGACTCGAGCAAACGGATTGGTCGCAATAAGAACAATGCCACTATAAGTGTATATTTCCTTTTGCAAATATCGTAGTCTGATTGCCTGTAGGACTACGCAAATTTTAGTTCAACGATTGCTACATCGAGCCCATATCTGGCATGGGATTCGGAGTCTCTACCTGCTGGCTCATTGAGATGAGACAAGTTTGTGAGGTCATCGCTGGCTTCTAACATCGTGGGGTTCATTAAAGGCGGTAAGGAAGCATCATTTCCGCTTTGCAATGCCTCAACGGCAACCTCAATTGTTTTGGTCTGTTGATGAGGAGTGCCTCGAATTAGTATGAATCAATTGAAATGCTAGATATGATAGGGAGAGCACAGTCACCTCGCCATTCTCAAGTTTGAACACAAGTTGAGCCTTGGTTCCTTCGATGTGTTTGCTAACCAGTTCCGAGGCCACCCAGCCCTCGGCAGCGTCAGGCTGCCACGCCCTCGTGCCAACATCGAATGTCGATGCCATGGAATGAGCTACTGGGCAGAGAGCTCTATATGGAACGATGGGCGGCGACGCAGCAGGCTATGGGAGATTCTGTCGACGTTTGGGAAGTCATTCGGGACTTGATTTGCTTTGAGGGAAACCTCAACTAGGCGCGGCTCCGTTGCATGGAGCGGCCGGGGCACATTAAAGGGGGGCGGGTCCAAAGCTCCGGGAACTTGGAAAGCCACATCCCAAAGACTAATGTGAAATCGAGTGCGTTCTAGAAAAGAACCAAACTGCAATCCTCACATTGACAAAAAGCCAAACGATGGGTTGAACGCTCAATGCGTAATCGTTGCGTCTTCATTCACATCCAAAAGCCAAGTTAATTTATCTTGGATACATTGCGCATATGCTCACGAGTCGCTACCTCAATGAAGCTAAGAGAACTGAGGTTGATTAGCCAATAGGATGAATGAGTGTGTCGGAGCTTGAACAATTGAATCGAAAGCTCCCAATCGAGTGGTAGATATTTATTCAATAAATGGATGCAGCGAGATATGTAACTTCACCCTCCACGACCCTGGGGGTGATGTCATCTGCTGAAACCTCAAGAAAATCGACACATTTCCCTCTTAATAAGGCCATGCTATCAAACCGACCATATAAAGCCGCAAAGGAGCTGCTATGTGCTAGCGCTACATATCTCTGATGATTTTGAACAGAACTACCTCCTTTTCCTAGGCTGGCCTAAATAGCAAGCTTAAGACTTTGAACCTGGATAGACCGGCCGCTAGTCATCGCTTCGAACGAAGTTGACTGATTATGGAGAGTCAGAGAGAAAAAGAAAAGACGCCAGCTTCTATCTCGTCCCATGGAGTGATTGTTTACCAGGCTTTTGCCCTTCGTTTGCTTTCCTTAATCATGCTCTGTATAGAGTACGAATCAGGCGGCTATTGGCACTATCCATACATAGGTACAGGTTTGTTTCCTCATTCATTTATTGTGTGAGGATATCTCAAGATTTCCACCACGTCGCATCGGGCCTCAGGACATCTGAATTCGACATTTCTTAGGTGCGATAACTCCGGTGAATCCTATCATAGTCTTCTACTATTCTTTTCTATCATGATACACAGTTCGCGGTTCGGCAGAGAATTCCAATGCATACTAATTCGATTGCGTAACCAGAAAACCCTCACTTAACTTCCCCAGCCTCGCCGATCGTGGTCAGGGCCTGCATGGACGGTCTAGTGCTGTCGTAGCGTTGATGGAAGAAGACGTCGCGATGTCCGACCTCGGCCTTGTCCCTGTAATGTACTGACAGTCGGCAACGAAGGCTTGGATTTTGCGTAGGCTTCGTTTCAAAAGCCGGCGGCTTGCTTGACTCGAGGCCAGCTTGACTCGATGGCGAGGTACTCTGGGGCCGAGGGAGCGTCGTATCGCTCACGGACGGGCTGGATTGAGGCCTACCGGGATTTCTTCTCGAGCTCGGCTGCTTAGTTGGCTTCGGTGTCCGACGACATGTAACCCGCCTCGAAGCGTGAGATGCGACGTCAATTAATTTAATTTAATGAAGTTGAAGAGTCAGGATTCAGTTCAGTCAAGATTATATGTATGTACATATGTACATATGCACCTATGCACCTATGCACCTATGCACCTATGCACCTATGCACCTATGCACACGGACTCCGGAGTATTGTCTGTCACGACTCACCACTCACCACTCACCACTCACCAACTCACCACTCACCAACTCACGTAGGTACCTAATTTTGAGCCGGGGTACAGCCGAAGCGGAGAGTGTCACGTACCTAAGGTACATACCTACCTATCATAGAGTCATCGGGCCATACGGAGTAGTGTATCTAGGTACTTACGTATAGGTACCAAGGTATAAGGGATATGTACCTAACTTCTAAGATGTGCTCAGTACAGAGTACTGATTATTAGGATCTTGTCATCATCTTGAGGCTTGACTGGCTCCAGTACTACGCAATCATCATGCATTGTGTTTCCACCGCAGCTTCACAAAAATTTCAATCATTATGACCGTCTTCCATAAGAGGGGAAATAAACATCTGCCCGTTCTTGATACGCCCCTTTTGCGTGTCTATTACATAAATGCAGAGCTCTTGAACTATCCCGTCAAGTTTCAAATACCTGTACTACTATTGGCATTGCGCCGCAGCTTGACAATAAGAGCCGAGCCAGGTACTGACTTGTTCGCTGATTATTATTTCTTTATGCACTCGTCACCCAACATCAGCTCCCACAAGAATTGAGACCCAGATTCAAACAAGTAAAAAATCCCCCGAGGTAGCGACCTACTGAGAAATAGATAGTTCTTCAGCTTTGTTTGCATTCAGCAGCCTCCTGCTTAGGTTTTCCAGACTCGTCCTAGGAAAGTATGGTTAGCTGGTTTATAATCGACGTAGACCTTTCATTCTAACGACTAACCTCTTCATCAGACTCTTCCTCATCGTCGTGATCCTCACTCATATCGTCCTCATCCTCATCGTCGTCGTCGAAATCTTCACCATCCAACCCATCGTCATCAGAATCTTCGTCGTAAAACGCCAGAGCTTCACCGGTGAACCAATCAATTGCGCGGGGAATCAGCTTCTCTTTGATATCTTCGCCGAGTTGATAGTCAAGTTCCAGGCGGTCTTCTATGTCGTCTGCCGCATCATCATTATCACCATCATCACCGTCGCTTGGGGCTTGTGGTGGGGAGAAAAAGTTGAAGAATGATTCGGTCGGAACTGTCTTCTTTACGATACGGGTTTGGTTGGTATCTGAGCTACTATTAGTAGGATGTTCCAGTGGAGAACTATGAACAGTGGAGGATCGAGCTATCACAGGACTGTAAGACCTACTCTTATTTCTCTGCTTCTTGGCTTCAACGCGCACTGTTAAATCTTTGCCAGGATACCATTCAATTTTATCGCCCTCTGCGTGATCGTAAATGAAGTCGCCACCATAACCGCTCTCAGTTTGATAGAAATACGTTTTGGTGATCATCTTGTTGCTGAAGTAGTCGTTTTCACTGAATTCAAAGATGAGGCGAAACCCAGGCTTTTCAAGGTATTCCATGCGAACGTCAGTCAAGTGCTTGAGGGCGGCCTCATCACGATCCGTGATCATTTCAGCAAGTGTGGTCTGGTTTTTCATGGCAGAAAGCCAAAATTCGGGAATACCGGCCACGTCCTCGGCGGCTTCGTTTTCTGACTGTGCATTGGCATCGGTGCTATCTTCAGCCTGGAGCTGCACTTCTTCTTCATTCTCGCCAGCTTTGACTTCGTCCTCCGTAGGTTCTGCCTTTCCGTTGACGATCGCGGCACGTTTCTCGTAGAGAGGTGTGGACTTGGCAAAGTACTTTTTTTCAAGTTCCAGCACCTCTTTCTGAAACTCGTCCTCAAGTTTCGAGTGCTCTTGCTGCACTGCTCGGAGCCCGGCTACTCTGCGGCGCACAGAAGGCGGAAGAGATTCGATGTACCCAGAAGAGCGGCCGATGAGTGAACCTAAGCGGCCGTGAATCATCTGCACCAGCTTGGGGTTTTGAGCAAAAATGGCGGCAGCTGCGGCGCGGTCCATTTCCTCTGCGGTATAGTTAGACTACATGTTCGACGACATGATTAGCACTGGAGAATATTCATACCTTCTTTGATGCTGGCTACGCCAGGCTGTTGAGCATGGGAAGAGATTGGCGCATTGGTAGCCGGAGTGTTTTGCGGCGTGCTGGAGGTGGGGTAATTAGCACTACAAGAGAAATCGTATCATCGGGAATTAGCAGGCCGCTTACGGTGCCGTTAGATCGGGTCGCTTGTTTCGAATCGGTTCAGCCATTTTACTTGCTTGTCAATTCGGAGTGTGATAGCAAGCGATGGTATGGTGGATGAAATAAAAGATTGTGGAAGAGGTGTAGAAGATGGGGAATGAAGAAGGTTGAGACGAAAGCCCGCTCTTTTGGCGATTGGCTGAATTTTGGTGGGGTTAGTGGAAAGAAAAACTTGGCTGAGGGCAGAACCGGCTCGTTGGGCGGCCCAGCCATGCAAAAAAATGAAAGCTCTGCGTACATATGTAATCTTAGCAGAGCAGCCGCGAGGTTGTACTCAGAATATGGCCTTAGTCTCGCCCCGGAATGATCGAAAGAGAAAGTGAAAACAATTCGGGAATTACAAGGTAGTCAAGCAAGCTCAAGCGCGGATGGCTTACATCATACATAACTTCCAGGTACATATGTATGTATGAAGTACTCCGTACATAGGTATGTACATGTACGGAGTTGTAACACGTTCCGTTATAAAAACGGCAGCGGTTGCTTTTGCGACGGTCGATTCATCGGAGTTGCCCCACAACCGGTCGCCGTAGCCCCCCGCAATCGGCGCTTTAGTCATCAACCCGGACACTTTACGGAGTTATGTTCAGATTATGTATAGAGGTGAGGCACAGGATAATAATTAAGGAACATTACACATCGTTTCTATGCATTATTTATCTTTATATCCTGTAAGGGAGATGTTGCCGCGACAGAATCTCAATATCCTACGCTAACATTGTCGCCGTCTGCGCCACTGTCAATGCCAGCGTCCTCGTCTTGAGCGGTCACCAAATCTGAGCTCCACGAGCTCGCAGCTTTCTACTCTGGTAATGTATCTGGCACCTTCAAATTCCTCCAAAGATTTTTCGAAATAGACGCCGCTTGTTGATACGCGCGATGTATATGCATGCCAGTCTCATGCGCATCTCCGTGATCCTTCGATTATCGGAGAGCTTCGCCAGTAGCCGTTATATTCATCGTAGTAGATGGCATGGTAGGCTAATCCGGGTTGACGAATTCCGCAGCTGAAAGATATCGCTTTATGCACTGGCCTAAAGGCGCCGATGGATCACCTTGTAATGGCAGTGCTCCAGACTAAACGCCGTGTCGAGCAGCGTGGGATCTAGGCCAAGGCTCTCTTTCCTCGGCCTTCATGATTAGGGGATCGTGTGACCTAAGGATAAGAAAGTGAGCTGTTTGAACAACTGCAAGAGCTCTGTGAACGGGAGTTTGCAAGGGGTCATGTCACATCGTCTTTGCAAGCACGCTGGTATCGGAGTGCGACTCATTCCAGGGCGCCATCTTCTTTAAGGCATCGATTTATTGCCTTCTCACGGTCCGTATGGTCTAACCCTGCTTCAGCTGGCCCGGTTGATCGGGAGCCCGCCTGTAGCTGCTCTTAATATCATTGTGTAGGGACACGGCAGCAATCGGAAACGATCCGGTATTCGTGATGCTACTGATAGTGATATCAGAAGAGGCAACTTGAATTGATGCGTCTTATACGTGCACTCACCCTGGAATACATCAGGGTGCTTCACTTTTTCCTAGGTAGCTGAATGCCGATCCGAGTTGCGACGAAGAGACATTGAATCCAGCCGTCATCATCAGCTCGAGGGACTGCGACAAAGACCGCTTCATCGCGAGCCAATCGGCCGGCCCTCAAAAATAGCTCGATTGTGAGCTTGGAGTAACTTCAGACATCCGGAATCCTGACTGTCGGAGGCCGTAAGGATCTGATAGAACTGACACGGGCGTTCCATAGAGAGTATGTACACAGTTTTGCGCGTGACGTACAGTGCTGATAAAATTGTTACATACTTGTTGAAGACTGAAGCGGCGATTGCGGCGATTGAGAGTGCTGGTCAGTAGTAAGTACACCAGGGATCTCTCGTCCAAGATCAGCTAGGTGCTGCAGGTTGTTGTCATTCACCACTGACTCCTGAGAATCTACATATCATATAGCTTGGTAACCCTTAGCGTTAACCTGACATGTTGTGTCGGGAGGCAAGGCAGAATTGGTGGTTGTAACCAAGTTCTTGATTCAAAGTTTCGAATCATCCCTTCAGGAAGAGATGGTGGGTCAAACATGCATTTTCTGCGACGATGTTCACGCGGCGCATCCTTGATTCCGTACAGAGTACCTACATATGTACAGAAAACAATGCACAATATTCGTCAGTACAGTACAGTACATACTATGTTGTTCCAAATGCCTCGAGAATATGATGTATGTAGCCTTCCGGCTCCTATCGCGAGCAAGTCTTGGACGTCGTTGCGTGGGGGGGTTTCCCACTTCCAGTTCCAATCAGTCGCACCTTGGCAAAGAAGGTACACACATACAAATGGAACTAGATCAGGGCTTAAATTTGATAAAGATGATCAACTCAGCACGTGTGTTTACCTACCTAGGTAGTATGTACATACACACTGTGGTCTCTCGTCTGTCCTTGACTTTTATGTATGTATGTAATTACCTACCATCTCTTGGATCACTGACTACCTAGGTACCTATGTACCTACTAAAGTACATGTTTACCCCTACCGAAAACGACCCTTGATCCTTGGCGGCAACGACGAATGGGAGTGGCCAAAACCACCACATGGCTTTTTAAAAACCACCACAAAAAATGGTCGTCCCAAAATGGATGAGGCTCCACTTTTCATTTTGGGTGTAGAGGTACTTCAGTCGATT
>SRQG01000336.1:0-31323 GCA_018360325.1 Claviceps aff. humidiphila group G2b | reverse complement strand
TTGAGCCCACGTCCCTTCCAGCACACCTCAACGGATGATGATAAAGGTACAAATCGAGATGGGATCGGCTACAGCATGATTGGCTACGGTAAAGACGCTAGCAGGGTACCAGAAACACACTATACCATTTTAGGGAATTGGGGTGGTGATTAGGTAGTTATTGAGGTGCTCATTAAGGTCTCCCGAGCATCAGCGGCAGGCCCCTCCGTCTCAGTGCCAGGCCTGTCAAATAGCGATATGAAACAGAAGAAGGAGACGCCCTACGTGCCTCGAACGGTCGCGCGAAGACGTCACAAGTGGCTCGAGCACTCGCTCGGCTCCAGTCAACCGTATCGCAGGCCCTGAGGGTCCGAGGGAGTCATCCCGGATCCTCAGGGACGAGGATGATGGGCGTATCTGGGTGCAATTGACGATGATAGAATTGTTCATCCAAAGGCGCTGCCCTGTCGCGCACTTTACCTGCTGGTATGCCTCAACCGCCCCATTCATTTCTCTTCTTCTATCTAAGCTGGTGCTTCAAAACACTGCTTGCTCATTACAATGCCTCTACTTGTCTGATATTCACTACCTACTGAGAAACGCGAATTCGTAGCTCGAATTCGTAGCTATTCGAAATGTGAAAAGGCGCGCGGGTCATGCGTACAACCGTATTATGTATGTAGTTGTAAACCCGTATGGCGTCTGGTCTCTGGGCTTGCACCGTAATTTGGGCGAGGCTGCCTGACGCCGATTGGAACTGTAACCTGGCGCGCAGCTTGTCTCCTCAAGAAACCTTGGCTAAGGCCTATTATAGATATTTGAATGGTCACACCGAGCAGGTGCTGACATTCTTATTATGGGAACCTGGCGCGCGGATAACTTCACGACATGATACCACATTACGCAGGGCTAATAAATAGTCGGCATCGGGGCCTCGCACTCGCATGCGATTCAATTCCTTGTGAATGCAGCGGGTATTGACAATTTTTAAAGGGTTATGCTTGATTTCAATATTTCCAATATCTGGATTTTTGGCGCGTCAGCGCCTGCAAATAATATTAAAATAAAATCATCTTGTTAAACACTTCTTTGCTGTGCAAGGCCGTCACGGGCGGCCGGCCCCCTTATGTATTTTTTTCTCTCGGTATTGTTGGTCGGGTTTTTCTTATCCGCCTTAGCATATTAAAAACCGTTCAGTACTTCACTTAGCCTTAACTCAATTGCGGCCAAATACATTTAAATAAGGTGAGATCTTTTTTTAATTCTTTAAACATGCCAAACAACAGAAAGTCTCTTCTCTCTCCTTTTTTTTGGAGGGGCACATGGTCCATTTGTTGGCCACTTCCTGGGTATAATAATAATATTTATATAGTGTATGGTGTACCGACTTTGTCAACTGTTTCGTGAAAATAAGATCAAACTACAATCTCCATTACTTTGCTGTTCTGATGCGCCCGGCGGCAATCGATCCCCATCCATTTTAACCCTAAGCTATTGCCGATTGCGCCGCTGTCTTGTTCAAGTCGCACGCCCTGATTTTATTGCCTCATAATCCATCCAAGCCACTGACAGCACACAGTCAAAAACACAAAAGTAAGACCTTTAAATTCAAAATAAGGCTATGCATAATCGCTTGTGCTCGTCAATTGCGAGCACATTTTCAACCTGTCTGACCTGATACGTTTGAGCGCACCCACACGCCACACGTTTAACGTTTAACGTATGGGTCATTCCACGGAACTAGGTCAAGTATCATGCCAATGAAAAAAAAAAAAAACCCCCCTTTGTGATGGCGGTGTGTGTGCGTTACCTAGGTACTAGACTAGTGTCGGATATCCAATAATATGGCGCTAGGGTCGAGCCCAAATTTACTTCATGATGAACATGTCAGCAGCGAGCGACAAGAGATATCACTCTCTCAACTTTCAAAAACACTTCACTTGCCCCTGGAAGTTGGGATTGGGGTATGTACATATGTGGTTTTTGTTCTTGATGCATCCAGCGCTTGAAGCATGTCTCCCCTCCTCCCGTTCTCTGACTATCTTAGATACACTTGCCCCCTATATGAGCACATCCTGTCACCTAATCCTTTCTCCACCTCAACACCAGCCGTTCTGATTACTGGCGGGCGATTCAATTTCATCCCCACAGGTATAACACGCTGTCCGTTAAAAAAAAAGACAGTAATGTTCTTGTTCATTCATCGTCTGTTTCTTCGTCCAGTCGATATTAGGCAGCTACGTTCATGCCACCGATCTCTTTCTGTCTATCTTTGTGTTGTTATAGATTAGAGAGGGATATTCACCATCAGATTTCGACATCGCCTCATGTAGTTCTCAGTGCTCACAGTCTCACTCGCTACTTGAATTCTCACTCTGCCTTGGTACAGTTTTAGGTTCGTGTCCCAGAACGACTGCTCAGGAGGCTTTAGTTATCATTTTACGTACGTAACTTGATTTCTGCAAATGTGGTCCCCAAAACTCACGTCTATTATACAAATGATAGCTCAGCACGATGAAAACAGGAAGAGCTACGATGGTAGATATCCATCTCCTTGCTGCGGCATTGTAACGTTTCTGATAATCACTTCCTTCTGCCTTGACTAATTTCGCAAGCGTCTCGGGGTCCATATGTCGCTGCAGGCGAGAAGCTTGCAGCTTGAGAGCAGACTCTCGCGCCTCCACGGCCGCCACCATGGAACTCCTATTTTGTGACCTTTTAGGGCTTTTGGCGCTTCTCGTGGTGACAGGCGCCGCCACATGAGCTTGTCTGGCAGGAGTATCTGCTCCGTATCGGCGGCAACCGGTCATTGGGATAGCGGAAGTTTCTTTGAAGTGAGATCTTGCAATTAGTAGACACTGATGAGTTACATAGCTTCCTGGCCTTGCCGGCCATCGGGGAAGCAATGCCAATTTAATGCACATGTCGATAATAAAAGATACGGACAGCGTAGTGGCAGAAGTTGCTACATCCACGAATGGGGTGTTGAATTTACTACATATTTATATTGGGGACTCAGCCACGTCAGACGACCGCCACAGACATCACGTGACCACTGCAGATACCTACGTACCTTAGACCTATCAACAGAGCTTTATTCGCATGACTTGAATCCTTGAATCTAGTGATCAACGCCTCAAACGCCTCAAACGCTGCGAACATCCGCGCTTTGCGTAGATAGGCTGCTGAAGCTAAAAGCTCACAAACCACATTGTTATGCATTCGTAGAACTCGACATTTCATTTACACTTTAGATGGCAAGCTAATGTTAATGCGAAGCCTAAAATGAATACCAGCAAAGGAATACCAGCAAAGGAATACCAGCAAAGGAATACCAGCAAAGGAATACCAGCAACGATATAAGGGTTGAACAAGAGCATCTTCATCTTTTGGCGCGGCGCTGATTCTTCTGGTGAAAAGGGCGAATGGAGGCTGGCACTGGGCAGTCCTGTGTGGGCTATGGGCTATAGAGCCTTGAATAAGGTCGCCGCCCCGGAGTGGTACCCGTTACCGCTCATCAAGGAGATGGCGCCGGCCAGCACGAAGTTCGACATTTGGACGGCCTTCCATCGACTCCGCGTGGCGAAGGGCGACGAACGCCTGACCGCGTTTACTCGATTCGAGCTGTTCGAATGGTTGACCGGTCTATTCGGTCCGGCCGGCGCCCCCGCCAAATCGCCGGGGGGACACTCTGGAGGGCTGCGCGACTGCCTACCTTGACGATGCCCTTATAATACGGCGGCTCCAAGGCGGACCGCATCTGGAAGGCACGGGAAGTTCTAAGCCGGCTGCAGGATGAGGCCTCAACTTGGATATCGACAAGTGTACCTTCGCCGTCTCGAAAGTCGTGCTGTACGTCCGGACCCGAGAAGATCGCTGCCGTCTGGGACGATAAACCTTCGACGAGACTAAAAGGGGTAGGCAGTTTTCCGGGGTCTGTCAATTTTTACCGCGGCTTCTTCAAATTGATACCTAGGTCCTCTCCTGGCCCTGACGAGGAGGGCATGCCCTTCGTGTGGCCGAACGCATGCAGAGTCATGTGAGAAGCTGAAAGTGGCCTTCATCTCATACCCCTTCCAGGCTGAAAGAGATACGGTCGGTAGTGGAGGCGGAATCCTCGGAGGAGGCTCTGGGAGGCTGCTTGTCGCAGTATAATGGGAAGGGCGTCTGACATCCGGTGGCGTATCATTATGGGGGCCCAGCGCAAATACACGATTCACGACGAGAAGCCTCTGTCTGAGTCATATTCGTCATCGTGTTTGAAAGCTTCGTCGGCGGGACTTCGGTGTGTCGCTCGCCCGCTTGTTCACTATACCGGCGGACCACAAGAACTTGGAGTGCTTCACGGCTCCGAAAAAGATGTCGGAGAGGCAGGCTGGGCGGAGTCTCTCTAAATGTTTCACTTCCACCTCCAGTACCGGCCCGGCTCTCAGGTAGGCCGGCCGGAGGTACAATCATGACGGGCACCTGCAGGCTGCGCATGTGGTCGCGCAGCTCGACAAGCTTGAAGATGGCGACCGCCTCCAGATAGCTGCGGTTAGTAGTGCTGTCACAGTGGCCACAGACGGTATCGAACTCAAGAAGGCAACTGGTGTAGTAGGGCGATCTTGTCCTCGTGCGGCAAGCCGAGTTGGTCGGCCCGTGCCAAGTTCAAACTGGGCTTCAAATTAAATCGTGTAGGCACTGAATGACGCCTGGGGGTTCTAGGCGAGCCACCTTTCACCGCGGTATTATCCGAGTTGAGGACCCGAATGTGATCTAGGAAGGCGATGACGTTCCACCCAAGCGAGGTGAGGCCATTTGAAAGTAACATCCAGCACAGTCGGTTGCGTTGTATCCTATTATCCACCGCAAGGCGCCAACTCGCCAGCTGCTCGGCGGTGTCGTCGAAGTGAGTCAGCTTTCCGTCGTCTAAGGTGAAAACAAACCCCCCGAAAATGCTGATGTTTGAAGAAAGACAATTGTTAGAGATTGGCCTCGGGACGGCTGCGGCTAGGTACCTACATAGAGTCAATGTAATATGTACATAACGGGGTATTGTGGAGAGAAGAGACCTCGTGAACTCGTGAGTCGTCATATATACCTAGGTACCTGGTAGGTATTCATGTCAGTGGTCACACGTGCCCTCGCCCATGGGTCTAGGTACCGTTGTCCTAGGAGTGTTGCCTAGGTACCTACCTATTGTCGTCGCTTCTTCCCTATAGCAACCTCCGGCTTCCGGAACCCTGGACAACTGCGAAGGAGACGAGCCAAAGCTCGAATCCATCACAGGTAGGTCCTAGATTAACAAACAAGGAGTGATCACGGATTTGTGATGGACTCGTCTTTTAATACGTAGCGATTATTGGTGTGATATGCACACTGGGAGCTCCGCATAGATACCTAATAAGGTACATACAGAGAAGGGGAAGAATGTGCATACCTATGTACTCCGCATGTACTCCTAGGTACCTAGGCGAAGATTTGCACAGCGTATCTTATGTGCGACCGTAAAGCACAACAAGCACTGCTTCGCATGTTTTGGTCGAAGTCAACGCAGACACGCATCCAATGTAGTACCTGACTTCACGCCTCGTCTCAAATATCCGCATAGCTCTCCAGTATTCCGCGACTGAGACCGAGGCAATCTTTATGAGTGAGACTCATGGGCGCATAGAGCGTTAACTTGTATGTTGGGTTGGGCCTTGCGCGTCAACAGTTTTACAGCATGGCGTCAGACAGTCCTCCACGGTTCGATGATTCCGAAGATGAGGATGACTTCCACCCTGCGCCAGCAGACTTGTCCGATGAGGAGCCTATCGACAATGAATCTAATCCACGAAGTAATGCGAACTTAATTCGCGAACACGATGATGCACCAAAGAGTGATGACGAGGATAAGGACGGAGCACCGGGCCGTCCACCTCGTGACGGAGAAGATGAGGACAATGAACAGAACAATGAAGAAGCCGAGGACGAGGGAGAGCAAGATGACGATGAGGAAGATGAGGAAGATGAGGAAGATGAAGAAGATGAGGACGTTCAACAGGTATACTATGGCCGTGACCAACACTCTTTATTGATCAAAGTTAAAGGCACCACGAACTCATCATCACCACCAGGGCCATCGCCGAAAACGTCGTCGAGACAGACGCAATGCCTTCTTTGACATAGAAGCCGAAGTTGACGATGAAGATGAAGGAGAAGATGAGGAGAAGGATGGCGATGAAATTGAAGATTTTATCGACAACGAACATCCGGACGATATCGCTGAAAGTGCCCGGCTAGATGACGATCGACGACATCGCGAACTTGACCGTCGTCGTGAGCTTGAATCTAGTCTGGATGCCGAAAAGCAAGCAGAAATACTTCGCCAACGCTACGGAAACAGGAGGCCGGCCAAAGGTTTCGGCGACTCTGCAGTCGTTCCAAAAAGATTGCTGCTCCCCAGTGTGGATGATCCGAGTATCTGGGCTGTAAAATGCAAAGAAGGCAAAGAACGTGAAGTTGTTCTTTCTATCATGAAACGGATAGAAGAGCGCATCGGCACAAAGGACGAACTAGCCATTACCGCCGCCTTCGAACGAGGCGGTACTCAATCTGTTATGAAGGGCTTTATATATGTCGAGGCCCAGCGCCAAACGTACATTCTCGTGGCCCTAGACGGTATGCTGAACGTGTATCCTCGATCAAAGATGACTCTTGTAGATATAAAGGACATGCCTGAGCTTCTCCGGGTCACCAAGACTCCCACACTGGAACCTGGTGCTTGGGTTCGTTTGCGCCGACCAGCGAAGCACTCTAGAGACTTGGCACAGGTCTTGGATGTGACAGAAAATGGCTTGGAAGCGAGGGTTCGTTTCATCCCACGACTTGATTACGGCATGCGGGACGATGCGCCATCCAGTCTATTGCCAGATGGTAAGCGGAAAAGGCCCGGCGCGACTGGGCCCCGGCCCCCTCAACGTTTATTCAGTGAAATCGAGGCCCGAAAACGGCATCCGAGATACATTCAAGGAAATCCGACGACGAATACGTGGTCTTACATGGGGGACGAATTTGAGAATGGCTTCCAGGTTAAGGACGTCAAAATACAGCAACTTGTCGTGACTGAGGTGAATCCCTCTTTAGAAGAGGTAACGAGATTTGCGTCCGGCGCGGAGGACGGGACCGAAAATCTTGACCTCAAGGCGCTCGCTGCTAGTTTGAAAGACAGCAATAGTCTTGTGACGTACCTCCCAGGTGATATCATTGAGGTCTACTCCGGAGAGCAAAAAGGCGTGGTCGGCAAGGCGACAAATGTTCAAGGTGAAATTGTCACCATGTCGGTGACTGAGGGAGATCTAAGGGGACAAATCATTGAGGTGCCCATCAAAGGATTGCGCAAGTGTTTCAAAGTTGGAGACCACGTCAAAGTTATTGGCGGAAGCAAATTTCGCGATGAAGTGGGCACAGTGGTCAAGATCTCTGAAGATCGTGTGACTCTTCTCACCGATCAAACAAATACCGAGGTGACGGTGTTCAGTAAGGATCTGAGAGAAGCCAGTGACATCGGCGGTCAGGGATCACTGGGACAGTTTTCTCTGCATGACCTAGTGCAACTGGACCTAACCACTGTGGGCTGTATTGTCAAAATCGACCGTGAATCCCTCGTGGTACTTGATCAATACGGGGACACAAGGCAAGCCATGCCTTCCCAGATTTCCAATAAGTTGCCTCAAAGAAAACAAGCTGTAGCAGCGGATAGAGACGGCTCGGAAATACGACTGGACGATGTTGTGAAAGAATATACGGGGCAACACAGGCAGGGCAAAATCATTCACATACATCGATCTTATGTGTTTCTTCACACTAACGATAGCAATGAAAACGCTGGAGTTTTTGTGACGAAGGCAAGTATGGTCAATACTGTTGCTGCCAAAGGTGGGCGCGTGAATACGGCCACCTCAGGTCCGGATCTCAGCAGCATGAATCCTGCCTTGAAAACAATGAAAAATAGTGGCGAGACCAGGCCCAGCCAACCCATCAAGATGTTCGGCCGTGATCGAGCCATCAACCAAACAGCAATCGTTAAGAGAGGTCCATACAAAGGTCTACTCGGTATAGTCAAAGACACGACTGATACGCATGCTCGAGTAGAACTACACACAAAGGGCAAGACGATCACAGTACCAAGGGATTCTTTGAGTTTCAAAGACAAGACCACTGGTGCTACTATCGATATCAATGGACGAGGTCGAGGTGTTCCTGAAGGTGCTGGCCGAGGTGGAGGAGACAGATTGTCTGCTTGGCATGGGAGCTCGAGAACACCGATGAGCGCTAATAATTTCGACAGGATACCCGCATGGGGCTCACGTAGTAAGTCTCCGATGTCGACAACTTTCGTGAATCGTGCTAATCAGGATACACGAGCAGCGCCTGCACAGGCTGGTGGTAGAACCCCGGCTTGGAAAGCCCAAGACTACTCCGGCTCCCGCACCCCTGCATGGGCTGATGGATCTAGAACAGTAAATCCATATGATGGTAGTCGCACAGCGTATGGCTCTGGATCGCGAACACCGGCTTGGCAATCTGGCGCTCGAACTCCTGCAGTCGGCGATGCATTCGGTCCCGGCTCACGAACCCCGGCTTATACAAGTGCTGGTGGTTCCGACAGTTGGACATCTGGATCTAAGACGCCTGCATGGGGAGCCTCGGCGCCAACTCCCGGGGCTGGTGTTAATGAATCTTGGGGATACACGCCAGGTGTTAGCGCCGCAACTTACGATGCGCCTACTCCAGGTGCTGCTATTAGTGCTCCAACGCCCGGCGCATTGAATGCCCCAACCCCGGGGCCATACTCTGCCCCTACTCCTGCGACGAATGCACCTACTCCTGGGGCGGGTTGGCAAGGAGGTTGGGGCGCGGATCCGGCCCCGGCTTCTGGGGCAGCCGCCCTGACCCCGGGGGCAGGGGGTTATTATGGTGCTCCTACTCCAGCAGCGTATGGCGGTATTCCCGAAACTCCAGCGGCTAGCGGGCCTCAGTATACGGAAAATTTGTAGAGTAAATATTCTTCATGTTTGTAGCCAATTTCCTATTACTCTTACAGTCAGGAGCGAAACACGTTGAAAGTCCATTCGTTGAATTATGTGAGGAATCGGATATCCCTGCCGACCCGACCAAAAGGTCAGAACACTAAGCTGATGAGAACCAGCTTAGTGCGGGATATAGGTACATACATGCAAATGACGGACAGAGCATACGGGTAACCGTCACAAAGTAGGCCAAATAATGAAAGACATTGCCAATCACATAGGCGCTATCACTGTGGATCCTTCTCTATTCCTTTTTCCTCTTGGGTGGCAGTACCTAGGGACCTCTCCGACCAATCGTCTCTATAATCCCTAGGTGTTATGGATTAGTCTATGACTAATCGTGGATAGATAGGCGGCAAGCCTGGGATGATTACTTGAGACTCCCCCCACTGGGCGTGGAGGTACTTAAACAGCTAGGAGGGCATTCTTGTCCTTTCTCTTCTTTCTTCCTTAGTTTTATTGATAACCATTTCCTCTCACGCATACATCCACTATCCATGACGAACCCTCAACACTAGGCAGACTTTTGCCATGACCTACGCAGCTGGTTCGAACATATGACCATTGGAGGACAAATTATGTAAAGGACTGCGCCTAGAGTGCTACCGTCTAACGACGTCAATTTACTTTTTATAGTCATGGAGAAAGGGATGAAAGGGTCTCTAATTGTGTCTCACTTGTCCTCCGGTGCAGCTCCCCAACTCCTTCCATAACTAAGGAGACGAGTACAGAGTGTGATGAAATCGAGCTTGAGGCTCGGATCTTAGTTGGCGGAGGAACTCAGCTGATGACTTACATGGAGCTTAGCTCTGACCACCACTCCGGACCTGAGCTGCGAGCCTGTGAGTCGTGACATTCGAGGTCTGAGCTTAGCTCTGACCACCACTCCGGACCTGAGCTGCGAGCCTGTGAGTCGTGACATTCGAGGTCTTGTAGTAGCAAGACCAGCAAGGTTATGGGAAAATTATAAGGCCATGGAGTTAGACTCTAGGGAAGCAGGAAGCTCTCTTCCTTCTTTGTCTCTTCATTATTAGGATTAACTTCATCGACGTTACTTCAAAGTGTGGGATAAAGCCAGTGTTTCATACAGAGCTTGGAGCCTTCACGATTGCTTGATCCGTTGAATACGCTGTATGGGCTGCTATGTGATGCCAAGCCTACAGGCTAATGAATGAGTGTACCTTTGCTAGTAATCCACACAAAGCCCCTCGGCCAAATCGATCAAGCCGATAGAGTTACACAAGTTTTTGCGATGTATGGGGAGCTTCTGTAGTGCCAGAAATCGATATTTATGCTCGCTCAGTGTCCTCGGGATTCGATTCGTCAGTTTTGTCAACGAGCAAGCTTCACAAATATCCTTGTCTACTATCTACTGGTATCTTGACGCCTTCTCTAGTGTCGTAATCTTGTGTAGAGAATAAATCTTTTCCGGACCGAGGCGGGCGAATCTCCTATGATAGAGAGAGGTATCTCTTCCGTACATAGGTTCGCTGCCCGCCTTTGTGTTCTGTTCCACCCCTACAGGCTGCTCAATCACACTTGGGAATGCCTTGTCTTCGAATCCTTTCGCCACGTGTGAGACAACGTAGAGACCGTCCGTCTACCATTTTTACAGTGACGATTTTCTTGTCGAAGTGGTTAAACAAGCACTGGGAGTTAAATTTTCCTCGTAACCCGGCGTGGCACACCTTTCTACCAGACATCAGGTTAATGCCTAGTTTCGGGACGTATAGCATAGCATTGATGACACAGCGCGGCAAGCCGTTTCTACCGTGCCTTTCTCACATGCCTGCAATTCTCCCCCTCCCACTCGAATTCGCCCAGGCTTGATTCTCATCATGCTCCTAAAGAGAGACGGATGAATACCTACGTGCTGTGTACTATACGATTTGACTACTTTTGACTGGTCAATTGATTGATAGTTGCGCTAGATAAGCTGCCGAAGCCAAGGGCACAGACAAGTACATCTACTACTGTCGGGTTTAAGGGATCCAAGTGAGGTGAAGGCATGGGCGAGAGACCCCGGGATAGCTGATGTTGACCTACGAGGGGTCGAAAGATGAGGGGTTTCGGTCTCTGGCCTCCCACAATCCATGTATAGCTCCCTGCTTCTCTCGGCGTGCATAGCCAGCAGCGAAGCTTCTTTACGCACCGCCTTCGAGGGCGACCACGCATGATATGATGCCCTGCATTGCCTTGGCGCCACTATCCACAAGTTTGTGAAAACTACTGCCCTAGAATAGGCGTATCTCTGGCCGCTGCCGTGATCTCTTGCAGGTGTAAGATCGATATAGGGAGGGAAACCTATGCGTGTGTCATGCGTCTTGTTTACGAACCAGATAAAAGTGTCTTTGACGGGCCTACACATGCTGGAGACGTGATTTGGAGAGCCATACACCGAGATAGTGTGGCGACGATCGCTGGAAGCTCTGTTTGTGTAGTCTGTGTGGTGAAGGGAGCATTCTTCCGACACATTACCTCGGGACCTCAGAGCCTCGACTCGTATTAGCCTCCGCCTTTTCTGCATTGATGTAGCCAGCGCGAACCGGGGTAGTAATCTGGTGCTAAGCAATCACCGAGCCATCATAAGTGCGACCTTCGGATGTCAGGACTCAAGATGCGTTCTCCATATGCCATCGTACTTACACACGTACAACCTGTGTAGAGCAGATGCGCTTATCGAAGGTAATAACGTTGTGCTGACGCAGCCAAAATAATGAGAGCGAGACGAGGCCACCATAGCTTCGCAAGAATCTCGGGTTGGTGGTCGCTCCACGTAAGCTTTCTAGAAACCTGGACTCCAAGAAACCTGGCCATCTGCACTGGCTGAATCGCCGCGGTACCGAGTCGAGTGGTGTTGTTTTTGCTTGTTGTCTGCGAGTGAAATAATCCATGCGCTCTTCGACTCCTGGGACCACTCTTGACATATCGTTCAGGCGACCTCGAGTCGACCCCATGCTTTCCGCTGTTCTCCCGTCAGTGATTTGCTCCGTACATCATTGAAGAAACCAAGCCTGACTGTGCTGTCCGCTAGCCCTACCTTTCCCATAGCGGGCTCATGTGGGCGTTACCATCACTGGGAGACCTCTGCGGTACCACTGCTGTTTGCCACTGGTGTCTCTCGTGAGACGATTTTTGGAAGCACAACTGTGCCTTCCTACAATGCAATACAACCTCGGATCCACGCCGCCAAGCAACAGGGGATGCCTCATTGTGTCATGACGTGTGAGCGCCTTCTGTGGTGCACCTACAGCAACGATGTTGCCACTCCGCGATGGTGCCATGTCCTTCGCACGACTTCTGTTAGTTTGCAAGAGCTACTTCCGTGGATTGGCTTTCCTTATCGCCCATGCGGATGGGCGGTATTGGTGCCTCTTTCTCCGCTGCGGTAGTCAACCTCGCCGTCACTGCTGCTTCCAAGACCTGAAGAACTCTCAACGGTGAGATGGGTCACCACGCTGCTCCCCGACGGTTCGGAGTTCTGGAGGACCTCCTCAGAAGCATGACCTCAGCTTTCCGAAATGAGGCCGGGTGGTGTCAAAGTAGGTAACTGCTGTTAACCGTCGGGCCAGGGTCAGATGTAGGGAGGGGCGCTACGCATGCTTGAGGAATTCGTCCAAGCCATCCAGCTCAAGAGGCGTTTGGTGATATTTTTAACTTCGCTGCTAGTGAAGCGGTCTTCCGTCGAGAACGCGCCGTTTCTTAAGTCGGGCGTCCAGGTCATTCAGGATATCGTCGGTGCGAGCTGTTGAAGGCGCGTTCTGTCAGTGCAGCTACGTTTTCTTCGTGGGTCGTCGACTTGGTTGAGGTCTCTCCTTCGTCATGTAGGTAGACAGGGTGGGACCGCCTGTTCTCTCTGGGAGACTGCTTCGCAACCTCGTCCATCGCTCCAGCGACCAAGGTCCAAAAGTCATTCCCCCCTACCAGGGTTTTGGGCATTACCCGCCTCCCGGAGCTGCCTTTTTTCGTCTCGTCTGACCTCGGGACTAATTCTTCCCCGCTTCCGTGGCAGCCTTCATTTTCTCCGATGTGTCTCTGCACCGCCGTTCGCACTCTACTGTTGCACCACGGTCGCTTCCGGGGTTCTGCTCGGCACCATTGCGAAAAATCCTACTTAGCTATTGCCGTTATTAGCTATTGCCTTTAGCTATTGCCTAGATTTATGAAGTTGTGACCCGGCACGCATATTCATCGACTTCCTAGACCGTGTTTAAGGAGACCTCAGCGGTCTTTGGTGGAATCGGGCCCGGCTCTACTTGCGCCATCTGCTCATTCATACTTTTCTGACTGTAACTCGTCTCGGCTCCGCGACGGCGTCTGCTTCTGTGCCTATTCATTCGACTGCTTGATGTCATCGGACCCTGCTAGGCAACTCCCTCCCTGGAAAATCACCTCCACGTCGTTGGTGTGCCAAGCGTGATCGGCAGAGCTTTCTTCTTTTGCCTTGTGTTCATCAAGTAACCTCGCTCCTAAGCTTTAAGAGGCGACGTCGCTAGTGATAAAGTCAACATTTCGGATTCTCCTAGGAATGTTCCTTCCAGCTTGTCCCAAAAGTCGACGGAGCTGATCGAGGTCCCAAACAAGAATGCTTCTCCAATGCGTTGCCTATGGGGCAAAGATTGACGTCTATCCCCCCTTGATAGCCAATTGAAATATCTGAGATTAGGTGGGGGAGGGATCTCGTCTTCGCTTGTTGCTGCCTCTATCGCGATCACAGCGAGCCGGGTCAGAAGCTCAGCGCTAAATGTACGAGTTGCGGCTTCTTCAATGTGGTCCTTACACGACCTTCATCATTCAGATGAACACATGTGAAGTTGTTGGACGTGGATGTAGGCGGCGTAGAAGAACGACTGCCTGGGAACTACTGGCTACCCTAACAAGCTTCCGTGATGAAGCCTCATAGGATGTCTCCTCAGCCTCTCGACGTCAGCCTCTCGCGGCGGGAGTTTCGAGTGCGCCTCGGGTCGCGGGTTCAGCAAGCCAGCCGGACCGTTTGAATACGCGGCTCTGGCTTGTCCCCACTGCACGTTTATAAATCGGCAGTGGCGAGACCACGCCGGGTGTGACACTCTCCGCGGGTCCCTCCATGGAATACTGTGTACTCTAAAAGCACGGGCGAGCGTGTGGCGTGCCATGAGTTTTGGTGATACATACAGACGAGGCGGAACCCGTTAGTTGCATCCCGTAGTGATGGAGCATTTTCTGGCCTTCGCCGCGTCGGCACCGTCCGTCTCTAATTTTCTCTTCGGCTCTCTTGTCGACAATGCGGCGAGACGCATCCTAGCAACTTCAGTGATCATCCCCTACGGATTCGGCAAATTCTTTCAGGCTCGTCGTGGCACTCAGGCTGTCGTTGCCACACTGTCTTGGCTGCGAGTGCCTCTCGGACTTCTACTGTTTTTTTCTCGAGAGTGCTCTGTTGCAGGCCTAAAGAATCATCTCCACCGCTTCACCTCGCGCTGCGCCATTGCGGAAGGTGGATTTCTAATTGCTCAGTTTTATTGATCTGGGTTTCGTTCTTACTCCTCCAATGGCCGCGATCGCTGAGGAATGGCCGTTTAGACCAATCTTGACGGTCGCTCACGAATGTAGCTTCCTAGTTTAGGGTCGCAAGGTACATAGTTGATATGTTTTCGGAATTGTTCGGGATATTCTAGTGCGATTTGTGTATGTAAGTTAGATCCCAGCGAAGTCACACCTTTCTTATCCTTGCGATGATAAGTATCGAAAGTGAAGGCATCGAAATACGACCTGGAGGCTGAGGCTTGGTCGTTGCTCCGTTCCCGTTGGTGAATACCTACATAGCATGTACCTTCCTTGTTATGTGTATCGATAAAGATAGTGGGGTGCGGTACGATCACATGATAGGAGGTAACTACACAGGTACCTAGGTACATGTGCGTGAAATTTAGTTATGTACCTAGGCTTTGACACGGAGTATGTGTATGTAGTTTGGCCTTCAAGCTTGCTGACTAGTAGAAAGGTACATACCGTATACATACACACTTTGAAATTCGAAACCTTTCCAACCAGCAAGACTGTAAATCAAGAATATCGACGCAAAAGAGATTATCAATTGCGCGGTCGCAATCGCGTCATTTGAAACATACGTCATGCCTCACAAACACAAGAGAAAACGCGGCGGAGAAGAAATGTACGTTCATCAAGAAGAGTTAGTCAGGTAAAAAAAAAAAATTCTAATCGAAGTGTTAGCTATGATTTATCACCGTCAGAAAATGCGCTTCCACTACCAGTCACAGCCGGTAAACGAAATGGCAAGCAAATGATTGAGCAAACAAGGGCAAAGCGCCCCCGGAAGGACCGCAATGATAACAACGATACTCCTCGAGAATTTCGAAGGCTGATGGCGTATGCGCAAGGCAAAACGATGAGGTCTGGACTTGACAATGGAGGGACCGAAAAGAGCACGAAGAGTGCACTAGACAGCCCAGTGGAAACTCCACGTATCAAGCCAGGTGAGAACATACGATCCTTCTCAGCCCGCGTAGATGCTGCATTACCGATTTCAGGTCTGGCGACGAAGACAAAAACCAAAGATGGGAAAGACTCTCTCGGATTTAAGGTCCGTCGCACGCGCAAGGAAAGGAAGATGCACAAGCTCTACGACCAGTGGAGGGCCGAGGAGCGGAAGATTCAGGAACAAAAAGAAGATGACCGTGAGCTTGCCGCTGAGGAACTTGAGACGCAGATTGGTAGCTCTGGTACGCTCGCAGAAAATGCGTTGGAGGGCATAGCCCAATTGGGTGATAGTAAGAAGTCGCGCAAACGGGGCAAAGCACAAGAGGATGATCCCTGGCAGGAGCTGCTTCGCAAGAGAGGCGAGGCGAAGATTGGGCTGCACGACGTTGCGCAGGCACCTCCAGAACTTCTTCATAAGAAATTTCGAAAGCAACTACAAGTGGGCGGAGCTGTCGTGGACGTGGAAAATATTCCCCGGGCTGCTGGAAGCCTAAGGCGACGTGAAGAATTACAGACAGCACGGGATGACGTACTTGAAGCGTACAGAAAGATTAAAGAGCATGAACAAGCCAAACTTGATGCGCAGAGGAGTCGTAGAAAATGAAGACATAATGAAAACATAGGGACTACAAGTTCTACACATTCCCACCTATTTCGTATAACTACATACAGCACGTAGGAACGTTGGTCCATACCTTTTAGCCTTGAGTCTCGCACTTTTTTGCATGCTCCGTAAACAAAACTTAACCCATTGTATGTACCATCAACTAACTTTATAACTCCCTTGGCAAATAGAGCCGACTCGCGAGATTGGGCCCGGGTTGGACTGGATATATTTTGACCACCACACGCAATAATTCACTTTTATACCTATTCAGACCATTATGTTACGACCTATAGAGTTTACTCCGTAAATGGGTATCATTGAATGACTCAATTAGTACCTTTGGAACTACTCATTCGAGTCTTTCACCGCCTGGAGACGGCGAGGCATGCTGTAGATGTCCTTAATTCAAGACCATCCAATTCGTCCATCGCAGCCCCTTTCAAGGTAGTTCAAGGAGGCCTGGCACTTCATCTGTAGGATCTCGGTTATACATTTGCTCTCCGAGGCATGACCAGATGTTCTTCGATGGGATCAAAGTCAGGGCTACATCGCGGCCAGTCTAGGGTGACTACCCTTGATCCTCGAGGCATTTCTTCTCATCCTAGCTTTGTGGCGGGCGTGTAATCGTGCATGAGATTGATCTGGAAGTATTGTCCAGCATCAATAGTTACGCGGGCCACGGAGTCGACCTCGTGCGAGGACGACGAGAGGACCATGGTACCGTACATAGCCGTATCCAGTACAAATTTGACGTCAATTGCATTTGATTAGACTTCCCAGCCGCCAAGCGCCGCGCTTATCAGAGCGTTCATCTTCCAATGGAACGCGGCGAAACCACGTAAGAGTCTCGTCACAAGATCACAATAACTAATCAAGCGCGACTTGAAGTCCCTTTTTTTTTGAACGAAGTAGCACATACAGTCACCTGTGAGGATTCAGAGTATCTAGGCTCTATCATGGGTCATTAGCTTGAGCCTAGGAGGTATGAATGTATGTATGTATGTCAGGTGAGCGCAGCGTTTGTTAATCCCGTGTGCAAGGTTCTAGAGATTCCCTCATCATTGTGAGTCATGACTGTCGTGTCTGATCAGACGCGATACCTCATGCGAGACGTCGTATACTTTCCCAATAGCTTCAAGCGCGTTGTGATGTCACCATCGCTGCTCAAAGATGGTGCGTTGAAAGGAAGGTGGAAAGTGACGATGGAAGGATGTTGCCGGAAGTGCTTCGCTTCGCGTGCGATAGCGCATCCGGACCTTCATACAGAGTAAACTTCTCGTTTTCCTGCACTTAGTTGAGATCTTCATTGAATTCAGTCATGTCCTTCTAATATACGGATCATTTTATTCGGGGTCCAATGAAGAATTGCCACTGAACTTCTACTTTTTGCTCATGTCGAACATGTTGGATTCTGGTTGTCTTTTTGACGCCTCATCGTTTATTTTTCCACGGAGTAGGATTATCACACTCACCCAACTCACACTCACTCAACTCACACCCACTCAACTCACACCCACTCAACTCACACTCACTCAACTCACACTCACTCACTCACTCACACCCACACCCACACTCACACTCACACTCACTCACACTCAACTCACTCAACTCACTCTCACTCTCACTCTCACTCAAGACTTAGTGACTTCGGTCAAGCGGCTTCACATAAGCCACTTGATATACATACATATAAGGGTTAGGTAAACGCGTATGTCATAGTTAATAGCTGCCTGCGTTGGGCCTCATCGCATCCTCACATATTCATATCTGAACTATCTCGTCTTGCTTTGCATGCCTGTTGCGAAGCCACGGCACGATCAGCCACCACCATTCGCTGACCAGTGAGCCAACGCCATCGGGGCATTCCTCAAAGACGCCAGTTTGCCTCCCCCAGGTTACTATAAGTCGCGCCTCGAACTCATCCAAGATTGGATGTAAGGCGCTACACACACCCCTGATATCCATAGAGCCCCGAGTTGACATCGCGAAGCAGAAAGCGCCCAGTATTTCAGACCAGCGACTTACATTCGGCTCGCCGAAGATGTCGACCCACTGAGGCAATTCTCCGCATCGGCCTGCGCGTGGCGGGGGATTGGCGCGTGCAGTTCGGACGACGTCAATTTGCTCGTTGAACAAGTACAAATCAGTTGGCACCGCGTCCAGACTAAAATGGTAATACGACTTGGGATACTTGCGGCTCTCGTAGTTTCCGGGTTCAAATCCATAGGGGATGTTCGGCAAGTTTGTTGGCACCAGATTGATTCTTCCCGCTGCGCTGAGATTCGTCAGAGCCATCATAGCTCCATCGCCAAAAGAATATGGGATGGTCATTCTCCTTCGCTTTCGGAATGCAACGTCGAGCTTCATTTTGAACCGAGCAGCATCGTCATATTTGGAAGTATGAGCTAGTTTGGCAAGCATAGCTAGGTATCCTTCATTTAACCTGTATGGCCGGCCACCCAGCGGTGGCTTTTTGCTTTTGCATATGATTCTCTGCTTCGTCAACTGATCGACAGCTTCTTTGAAAAGTATTGATATCGTGCGCTTATTGCCTGGAGAAAGTGTGAAAAACTTGTCCTTGATGTTCTCCACGGAGTATTTGCCATCTCTTGTAACACAGAGTGACTTGACCCAAGACCTTGCAATGTGGACCTCATCTACACGGCTTATCTGTAGAGGCTCATCACTACGGCGATCAGTAATAGAAAGAGCTGCTGGTGAAGAGGTGACCGCTTCGAAACGTGCAAATATAGAAGCCTGCACGTGGAAAAAACGTTCTCGCCAGTCATCAGCTATCGTCTTGCTATCTGTCAAGCTGAAGCGGCCATTGAACAACGTTCGCAACCGGGGAATCTCGAATCCCTCTTGCCGAGGAAGGTCTACGGTCCAACGGATGAGTCCAGCCCAATCGTAATCCCGAGGATTGTCAAAGTTGATCATCGGCACGTCCCCGCGATCAACTGCAGTAAGATACCTCTCTTGAAAAGACCGCGTCAAAGTGGAAATCAAAGGACCTTGCTGTTTTCGACAGAGGTCCCAAAATCTGCGAAGATGTTGAAGACTGGCGTTTGGGAAGACGAGCATGAGTAGCCCCCAGTCGATGGATTTCTCTGCTCCGCCTACTAAGGTTCGTATAGCTGTAAAGGCTGCGATCAGTTCATCCGGAGAGTCAAAAGGATATTCATCTTGTTCAACATCATCGTTGACCGTAACTTGGCCTTGTAAGTCAGGCAATGAGGTTAAAGCGCGGGTGACAAGCGCTACTCGTTTGGCTTTCACATGAGAAGCCGTTTCGGCAGGATCTGCAGGGTACGCATGCAAATGAGCGCTGCCGGACGATGAGTATGTTGCCCAGTCGACTTCGTCATCACTCGAAGATAATGTGCTTTCCATTGCGGGTGTGGTGATTTCGCCCGATGCCCAATTCAGCTGCCCATTCTCAAAGGGTCCGGTCTCCGTGTTCACAATGCCACTATTCAATCGTACGAAAATGTTGTGTGGACCGGCAGGTCTTCTAGCGTTCACAGGAGACGCCGGGGGTCCCATTTCCATCTCGAAGCACGCACGAACTTGATCCATAAAGCGTCGATGCCTCTCCAGACCGGAACACTCAGCAGAGCCGGATGTTGACTCGACAGAACCAATCTCCTTCTCTAGATCCTGAGAGAAACTTTCCCATCCAAACCACTGCGTGTCTGGCATCCAGCCCTCAATTGCGAAGCTCCCACCCGTGTGTTCAAAATACTGGCTGTCCAAGAATGGCCATGATCCGTTGGAGCCACAGAGGACCGTCACAGGACTATGCTGGATCACTTTGCCAACGCCGTCACCAATGCGTTCTGGAAGTTTGACGGCAATACCTTCGTCCAGAGTCGATTCCTGCTGAGCATTATCTTGTCCAGTTATCTGCGCTTGATCAGAAGACAAATCCTGTAGGAATTCTATGTCTGGAGTATATTGTCCAAGAAAATTGTTTGGCTCAAGAAAGCGTAACTTCAAAGCTTGAGGTATCCCACGCAGATTTTGTAGTGATTTATCCTGGGATTCAAGAAAGTCAGGCTGGCTACCAATAGAGTGGGCCCGATATATTTGGCGTCTCTTGGCAGGGACAGCATAGGTAACGTCTTCTACTTCGTCACTGGCTCCCTCTTGGCGTTGCCTCTTGACTCTATCTCGGGTCCCAGACTCCTGATCCTTCTTAGCTGCGACTTGCGCTGCGTATACTGGGGCGCGAAGGGTAGCAACCTCTTTTGCTAGCGCTCTTCGCCCACGTCCGCCGACTTTGATTTCCAATAAGTCAGCTTTTTTGTCTGAGTCGCGTGTAATTATCTCGCCACGTGATGGGAGCGGTCTTTTGAGCTTCTCCAGTAGCCTGAGAGATTGTGAGGAAAAAACATCGACGCCCGGTGAAGTTAGGAGTTGAGACTTCGTGAAAGACCCCGATGACTCGCGGAATGCGTGCCAATGCTCTACGATGATGCCATCCTTCAGAAGGGAATTTAAAGCTGACTGACACTGGGCCTCGACTGGAGTAGCCTTTCCGATGGCCTCTCTCCCCCACAAGGTCAGAATCGAGTCCCAAAGGGGCTGACCACCTAGGATGACGCCGTGCTGCTCACTGAGTAATCGTTGTATCAGAAGACGCAGTTCTGAATGGCTGGTAGTAGTCTTGGCCTTGTTTGGGCCTGGATTACGTTTCGGTATCGTGACAGACTCAGTTTTGTAGTTTGTTTCAAGAAGTTGGTCACGTGTATCTACCTGGTTTGTGGTGAAGTCAATGGGTTCGGTGTTTCCCTGCCTTTTGAGAGCATCTTGGATACACAGACTTGCCGTGGGGAGTGAAGGAGAGGATAGAACGAGACTGTGTCCAACAGATCCAAAGGGCAATTGGGCACCGTTGCCACCTATTACCGGACGCGAACGAGTGCGCGAAATCAAGCCTTGACCTTGTCTTTCAGTGTCTCGAGGACAAAGTAAGCCTTGGTCGACTCTAGAAGGCGAATACTTCGCTGGTTCATCAAAAACAGTCACAAATCTCCTCCGCGATTTGACAATGCCGACGGCGAGCGACGAGACGGTAGTGTCGCTGTCAACTTTGCCAGCCATTGGGTGCTGTTCCGTGGACAGAATGATATCACTTAAATGATCCTCCGCTATGTGACACGGAGCGTTGGACTCAGGACTGGCGACTACCATTTGTTCGAAATTTGAAGTCAGAGTTGGGCGTCTCGTTTCAAGGGGCCTATCGGCAAAATCCGTGCTGACATTATCTTCTGTTTGACGACTGCGGTATGTGGAACACCTGCTCTTTCGGCCCATTCCTTGATCTGGGAAATGGTACCGGGGATTGCATGGCGTTTTTGATTTTTCCAGATGATATTTTAGACCCAGGTCGTTCTTCCAGCTGCCACCACACTTTTCACACGTCCATGGCCGACACAAAGAGACGTCCATATTCGTATTTGACTGCACTGGTCTACCTCGGCCTCGGCCTCTACCTCGGCTGCCTCTACGTACAGAGGCAGATCGCATTTCATGATGGGAGTTGTCGCTAGTATCAACTGGATAATTTAATCGTGACGTTTGGGCTCGGGGTACTTGCTCCGACAGCTGTTGCACAGCTGAGCTTAAATTGTTCTGGATTGGCTCCCGAAACGACATGACGTTCCGGAGTGCTTCAGTAGAAACCCGTAGCGTGATGAGAAAGTCGTCTGTCCTTTTTATTGTCTGCGGGCTTGATGAAGCGAATTCGAATTCAGACAACTTTGAAGTAGACTGTGGAAGCTCTCTTCGTCGTCCTCGTGTTCTTGCTTCATGGTGACCTGTGCTTCGTGACTTGACGAGTCCACAAATCTCTGACAACGTTGCATCTGTCCCGGAGAGCCCTAGATTACATAACACTGTAGAGAAGCTGTATATGCGAGTCCGTGATACTTTGAGGCTTTCCTGCATTTCGGCAGGCATGCCCATCTGTGAGGCGTGTGGCGTGCAGAATTTGTACGATGCCACTTTCCCTACTCTGATGTGCTCGCTTATAAGCTGAAGATTTGCCAGTTCCGGAGGTTGCACATTTGAATTAGCCATGCAGCTAGTAAGAGACGAAACGTAGCGGTTGAATGTTGGACCCAAGGTTAAGACGTATATTTCCGGGTTCGTTACACCGGTCACTCCAAAATATTGAGCACACTCGATAATTTTCTGAGGAAGTGGCTCATCGACGGTCCAGGGATGGCATTCTCGAAGCCTAGAACCATTGACCTGCGAAAGGTCGGCCTGCCATTCGGGATCAGGTCTTGCGGGTTTAGCAGAGCGTTTACCTGTGGCAAGGAAGGCCGACCAGTCTTTCGTACTCAAACTCCGGTTGAACTTGATGCAGTCCTTATAGACCTTGTTGTCCAGCTTGGCTGCGACATACTGGATTGCGCCACAAGAATTGAGAAATCGGCAAATCTTGGAAACAATCTTCATCTGCCAGCGTAATCCCAGCACTCCTAGCTTAGCCTTCAGATCTTGAAGACGAATGACATGCCATTCTTTGGTAACAGCCATTATGGTGGTAGCTAGGGCATGGAAATCCATCGACTCTCCTGTCCAGCGCGTATGCCAGGGAACTTGGTCGAGATTGGCCGTCAAGGCTTGAGGAGTAATGTTCATTTGCTCTTCGCACTCCAACTTTTGATTATCGCCTTCCTGGGTAAGCGGAGGCGCAAAAGATTTGAGCCATAGCTTACTTGTCTTGGTGCCGCGAACAAGAGTTGTCCTTTTGACGATGTACCCCTTTTTCAGTAACGAATCGGTTCGCTTCGGCACAGATCGCTTATCCTGTCCTACTAGACGCCCAAGATCACCTTGTAAGATGCCCTGCGATTTGGTAGATGCGATACCCAGAAGTAAATGCCATTCCAAGCCCGGCACCCTCTTGTAGTTCACAGTATGGCCCGTGATCAGTTCCCACATGGTATCTTCTGAAACAAAAACGTTCGTCGCAGAAGACTCAATCGGCGCTGGGTTTTCTGATGCCGACTCTATTCTTGTATGACGGCATACAACCGCGGCTCTCTCGTCATTGGAATCAGATCCATGTGCCACGGCGTTGCTTGACTGTAGCAACTTCTGAAGGGAGAGTTCATTGTACTTTCTGCCGGGCCCAACTGAGACGTCACTTCGTGCGACTAGCCATTTCCAGATAGTAGAGACGGCGTGGTCTGAAAGTGAGTCGCAAGCAATCTGACTACGCGTGCCTGCTACCCCAGAATAGCCCTGAATTTCAATTATTATATCTTTGGCAGGACAGCCTTGGAACAGCATGTTAGCGACAAGTGCGTATAGTGGTGGCATGAGCTAGTCCCAGGACGTCATGCTGTATAGGAGTGGAATGCGAGTTGCATGTATGTAAAACGCTGGTAGGTTGAGTTGCAAGCTCTCTCACCTTGTGCACCGGCACAGGAAATCAACATCAAAAGATGAGAGATCAATCCCTCGAGCTCCCATGCCATTGCGAGTTTGCGTCGTTGTTGTTCTCATATTGAGCACCAAAGGCTAGAGGGCTGGTGAGTTTTTGATCGAAGATAAAGGTTATATGTAGTAATACTCAAGAAGCTAAATCTTGATCCCGATGCTATCGAGCTTTGGGGGGTCGAACAATCCAAAGTCAATCTCAAAGCGAACGATTGGTTCACTCGTTCCAGCGGGATGCCCCACTATTTTGACACTCGATGAGGAGTCCGTAAGGTACCTAGGTACAAGCCAGGTACCTACCTTAGGTACCTACCTAATGTATGTACGAGAACGTCTCACACCTCACACCTTAGGTACCTTAGGTCCTAGGTACCTAAGGTTGGTTTGTAGGAGGTAGGTAGGTAGGTACATACCTAGGTAGGCATGTTACGATCTAGATACATAGGTACATACCTTGAAGGTTGACTTGTCCGGCAGCTACCAGGGTACCTAGGTATGTAGATACCTGGTACCTAACGTGCACGGAGTACATACCGGTAGTGGGTTATATCAGGTACCTTGTAATGCGTTGCGGTGCCTTGGCCTCCACCTCAATTCAGTCATTAAGATCAAAAATCTTCCCCATCTTTGTTCGTCCGCTTGGAACTTATCACGGCTCGTCTGTTCCATACGACAACATGACTCACCCAGTTGACATACAAGGATCAGTGAATCCCCAAAGAGCCGTTTCGCGTAACTTGGACCAGAACACTGTATCAACCTCTCCCACCACCACAATTGCGTCACCGCCAGGCAGCTGGGGAGGGGCATTGGCGCCGCGTGGTGCGCCAAAACAGCTCAAACCCTTCAACACGCAAGACATCAAGATTCTTCTCCTGGAGAATGTCAACGCAGCTGGGCAAGAAATTCTCAAGGGTCAAGGATACCAGGTCGAAGCTCTGAAAACCTCTTTGCCTGAAGATCAGCTGATCGAAAAAATTCGGTACACTTGACACGCGCGTCCCTTGAAGCAGAGATACTGACTGACGCCACACTCAGTGATGTACATGTCATTGGTATTCGTTCGAAGACCAAGTTGAACGAGCGTGTATTGCGCGAAGCCAAGAACTTGTTGGTGGCAGGATGCTTCTGCATTGGGACCAATCAGGTTGATCTCGAATACGCTGCCCGCCATGGCATCGCCGTTTTCAATTCACCGTTTGCGAACTCTCGCAGTGTTGCAGAACTTGTGATTGCTGAAATCATTATACTTGCTCGCCAACTCGGCGACCGTTCTTCCGAGTTACATCGCGGAACGTGGAACAAGGTCAGCGCCAAGTGCTGGGAGATCCGAGGCAAGACTCTAGGTATTGATCGATGGCGAAATCCTGATGGAATCAAGTTATTCAATCTACCTTGTGTGACGCATCTTCGCTGATACTATATTTTCTCAGGTATAATTGGGTACGGTCATATCGGTTCGCAACTTTCAGTTCTTGCAGAAGCCATGGGTATGAAGGTTATCTACTACGATGTGGTTGCCCTCATGGCGCTTGGTACCTCGCGACAAGTCCCGACGTTGGAATGCCTCCTGAAAGAAGCTGATTTTGTGACTCTTCACGTGCCTGACCTTCCGGAGACACGGGGCATGATTTCAACAACACAATTTGAGCAAATGAAACCCGGATCGTATCTTATAAATGCAAGTAGAGGCACGGTCGTGGATATCCCTGCTCTTGTAGAGGCGTTGCGATCGGGCAAGGTCGCAGGTACCGCTCTTGATGTGTACCCCAACGAGCCAGCAGCGAACGGCGACTATTTCACAAACAATCTCAATAATTGGGCCGAGGACCTTCGCTCTTTGAACAACGTCATTCTTACACCTCACATTGGCGGCAGCACCGAGGAGGCTCAACGTGCAATTGGTGTCGAAGGTAGTTGAATCGTCAATGAGCCCTTGTCTGAGAGTGGAGTTCTTTCGCTAATGACTTGCCTGCAGTCGCCGATGCTCTTGTCCGCTACATTAACCAGGGTATCACTCTGGGCAGTGTAAATCTCCCTGAAGCGCAGCTTAGGTCATTGACGCTGGACGAACCCGACCACGCGAGAGTAGGACAACACCTGGCCACATTCAAACACCTGACATGTTCCATTTCTTGCGAAGTTGCTGTATTAACCAGCAATCCACTGTCTTATAGGTTATTTACATCCACCGGAATATCCCTGGCGTTCTTCGAAAAGGTAAGAGTTCGGAACCCTGCTTGTAAAACAAGCAATATGCTTAATATACGCTGACGTTCTCGTAGTCAATGAAATTCTTGGCGATCACAATGTCGACAAGCAAATCAGCGATAGCAAAGCCGACGTAAGCTCCACAACACGTAGGATTATGAAGTTTGAGTTTGTCTAATTATCTCTCGTTAGGTTGCATATCTCATGGCTGACATCAGTAACGTCCGTTTTGAGGAAATCAAGGACATTACTGAGAGCCTCGAAAGCTTGAGTTGTAAGTTTGAGTTGCTAAACTAGTAGCTGCCAAAAGCTAACCAATGTGGCACTCAGCATGCATCATGACCCGCGTATTGTATTAGTGTACGAGCCTGAGAACGATTATCGTAGGAGTCGGCACAAATCCGAACAATGATGATGAAAGACACTCAACGTGTCAGTGGTCAGCCGGGAAATTTCAAGTGTAGCGGTGTCAATCAGAGCCCTGGGCCATGTTCCTGATGTATTGTCCTGAGCGGCTGAGCCATGTCCGGTTTAAATTTCGAGCGTCCTGAGACGGATTGTGAAAACGAGATGTCAATACTTTTTGGCTTTTCGTTCAGTTGAACTCAACTTCTCTCTTCTCTCAAGGCAAAGGAGTGGAGGAGTAACTAGACTTACAGGTGTTGGATATCAGCGAAGAACTTCACACAATTGGAATAATTTAGAGGCTTTTCGACTCTCGACTCTTAAATCTCGGGCGCCCACGAGCACAGAATCTGGAGTATCTGATATCAAGCTATTGTAGATGATCATCTCAGGAGTCAGCAGACCTAAGGCTGATCCACAATGCCGATTGTACCTAGAGGGTACCTAGGTAGGTACCTCCTAACCTGGTAGGTACCTACTGTACTCCTATGCTGTAGCCTGTGCATCCGTACCGACTACAGCAGCGCCAGGGTGCCCGCCTGTCGCATACAACATGGTTGAATGCGAGTAATCGAATACAGTCGCTTCGGTCTGTGACTTTGTGGTGATGGCGTTTGCTGCCGGATCAATAGAGTGGTACGAAGATGTGAGATTCAATATCCAATGCGCAGGGGCAACTGAAGTTACTGAACGGACTAAGGCAAACGTCATAATGCAGTGTTCACTATCTCTCAGGTCTCAAGTTCTCAACTAGGTAGTGTCTGACAACGCTATCCAGAAAACTGCCCTACGTGTAGGCTGTCGTGGCCGATGCATGCAGGCAGATCTGACTTGACGGCAGTCTCTACATATCACTTTGTGGATCTGCAACGCAGCAACACTGTACATAACGCCTGCTTCGATCCCGTCAATTTGGACCAAAACTTTATCGGCTTCGGTTTAGCGAGAAGTTGTTAGGCAAACCCAAATTTTCAGCCTGGACCCATCGGTTTAGAGAGGATATCGACTATATGAGGATCGTTATATCGAGGTCTTACTGGTAGATATCGGCGCGCAGCATAGGTACCTATGTATGTATTGAAACTCACGCCTGCACCATTGGGATCAAAATAATCGACCGATGATTGCATGTCAAATACATATCGTTGTTATGTTCTAACCGAAATTTTACCTGACATCAAGACAAGGTTCGCTTCCCCAAGCTGGGATTGGGCATTTCGAATACATGAGCCACTTTCACGATGTTTTTTTAGGAAAAGCCTCATGAGGCGGCCTCACGTCCCTCAGCCTTCTGTCTACGAATATCCGTGCTACTGATTTTGCTTCCAAAGTGCCCAACAGCACCCTGCCTTTGCTTCCCAGGCTCAGTATAAGATACGGTATCCAGGACGTTAATTTCGTAAACGTTCAACATAGACCAGCCTTGACTGTGTCGCTTTTTGTTGACCAAATCCCCGCCGCTTCGCGTCTCGCCAGACACTACTAAGGCTTCAATAGCCTCCTCTTTCACCGTCGGGCCGTAGACATCGTGAAAATCTACACAACGCACAAGTATAGATCCATTTCGGTAACATGCGTGAAGTTCTTTGGTCTCGGCTACAACAGCTTCGAATTGCACAGGTGCCGCGGGGGAGGTAGAGAGAAGAGTAGAAAGGAAATGGAGCACAGAGCGAGCCCGAACATCCCATGACTGCAGCTCCTCAGCGTATTGCTTTGTAGCGAGTAGCTCGTCGCTAGAAATTCCAACGACCAGCTCACACTGATGGCCCGACTTGCCACCAGTTCCTCTGATATTTAATAGTAGAACAGCTGCATGGAGAAATAGCTTGTGTCCAAGATGTAAGTGATCGAACGTGCCACCTAAGCAAACTTTAGAGTAGCCGTCACGAGAATCGAAGCCAGAGTCTCCAGGATTTTGGTTAGTGACTGTGGCAGCGGCTGGCTTGGAAAAACTGAGACCCCCTTCGACAGCTACAAGCTGCTTGTGCTGCAGCTTTCGACGGCATTCAGAATACTTGAGAAAATAGGCGAGAAGCTCGTAGCCTTGTTCACAGCCAGTGTGGAAGACTGAATTCCATGGATAATCTATAGACGCAAAGGCAGCCAAGTCTAGGACCGCGGTATTGTTTGGTCCGCACACGCCCCTAGGATTTTGCCTGCGTAATCTCTCTACGGCTCGATTATGGTTGACAAGCACTACGCGTGAGTCAACGGCGCCAGGATCATCAGCTCCGAGATCAGTAGCAATGGATCTATTTTCACAAATCGCAGCCAGCAGGGAGTAAATCTGGGCCAAGAGGGCCTGTAATCGGTGCCAATATATCAGCCGCCTGTCGTCCTGGTCAGGTGTCAATATTGAACAGACAATCGCGACGATCAGAGTTGGCCCGGTGCCGCCTGAGGTGTTAATCTTGTGTTCATTGCTGAGCCGGGATATTGTAGCGTCAAGCGGTTTATGATATGCCAGCCAAACTGTCTCTGCTGTGGGGGGTTCCGGGGGAGGTGGGAGGAGAAGCAGTGATGCGTCTGACAAGTTAATTGATGGCATAGCTGGAAAGTTGCCACTTCTGCAAACAAGACTGATGTCAAGTGGCGAAGAGATGAAGGCTGTACAGTACTGTGATCAGTGATCACTGATCATACATGCGCCGACAATCTCGCCGACAATCAGTTGTCCTACACTCTGAACCCTCACTTCAGGTCACGTGCGCCACCCCCCCTGCTCGGAGCTACATAATTACTCCGCAGAAGAAAAGGCGGTGGCGAGCACGGCGCGGCAGAAATTTGCAAGTTTCCGAAGAGGCTAATAATTTGTGGCTCGGCAGAATTAAGATGTTGTCGGAAATTTCCCCGTCATCGCGCCTTCCACGACGAAGCATCGAAATGGTCAGCAGAAGCAGCCTGCGCATGGCTTCGGCCGCCAACTTTGGCGCCATTGACGAGACCGACACATCTGATTCGGAAATCGAGATGGAGACAAAAAGTAGCCCAAGGGCGGCGAATAAGAAATCCAAAGCTATGTCGAGGGACTTGAGGCACGGTGGCGAGAGCGAAGGTGAAAGAGAGGAGGAAGAGGAGGAAGAGGAGGAAGAGGAAGAGGAGGAAGAGGAGGAAGAGGAGGAAGAGGAGGAAGAGGATATTCCCGTCTCGGATCTTGAAGACCTTGACGACGAGGACAAAGAGGATCTCATACCCCACACCCGGCTGACCATCAACAATGCTTCTGCTCTTCAAGCGGCACTAGACCGTATTGCTATTCCACACAATCAACGTGCGACTTTCGCATCGCATCAATCTATTTCTTCATCAAAAAAAACCGCGGAATCGATCCCCGATGTCTCCGATGATTTGCAGCGCGAACTTGCCTTTTACTCTCAATGTCTAGAGGCCGCCAAGATAGGGCGTGCAAGCCTCCATGCCGAAGGAGTATCATTCTCACGGCCCAAAGACTACTTTGCCGAAATGATCAAGGAAGATGCACATATGGAGAAGGTCAAAGCCAAGCTCATTGAAGAAGCGTCTGCCAAGAAGGCATCTGCAGAGGCACGAAAACTACGTGATTTGAAGAAGTTTGGCAAGCAGGTCCAAGTAGCGAAGCTTCAGGAGAGACAAAAAGCCAAGCGCGAGACTCTTGACAAAATCAAGAACCTGAAGCGAAGTGAGTAAATTTGTGGCATCCCTTCAATTTTCTTCCGTCGTCTCCACTTCGCGTTCCTACTTTAAGCTTTGAGGTATTATAATACTTTGAAATAATTAGCTGACGGATCATCCTGTCTTCAGAGCGTCAAGAGTCTGGTGGTGAAATGAATACCAACGAAGCAGACATATTCGATGTTAGTGTCGACAATGAACTCGCTACGCACTCTCGACGTAAAGGTGCTCCAGAACGGGGTGGCCTCTCGAGTGGTCCAGGCGCAAAGCGTCAGAAGAAGAACGAGAAGTACGGATTTGGAGGCAAAAAACGACATGCGAAGTCCGGAGACGCCGTAAGCTCAGGAGATCTATCCGGTTTCAACACCAAGAAAATGAAGGCCGGTGCCAAAATCAAGTCACGACCAGGAAAAAATAGACGCAAGGCTATGGCAACAAATTGATTGTTACGTCTGTTTTACTTCTTATGTAACAAATCTTACCTCAAACAAAGCTTTTTTTGGGCATCTGTATCGTGACACGACAATTTTTGTAAGACAAACAGGTATCATTGCGACTGCGTACATGCAGAGAGTCAAAGACAAGTTTGAAGTCCATTGAGGTCCGTCTGCGCCATGAGCTAGACCGTGTTCTATCAGCTATCTTGAGAAAAAGCGAGCAGTGAGCACGGATTGCCACTGCGCAAATCTGAAATCCGCCTCGGATCGTTCGCACAGATACCACCCTGTTTATTTGTGTAATTGTGTTCGTACCGTGCGGCGTGTACACGGGCCTCAGCGTTCTTTCGTGAACGGTGATCCTTTAATGTACTCCGTAACATCGTCATCTTCATCATCATCGTTGTCGTGATCATCATCATAAGTCGTGTATGATCCGCCAGCCATACTACCTAGTACCTAGGTCCTACTCGCGTCTAGAGTCCTAGACGGACCACGGTGTACAATCTAGAGTCGAGACTCGAGACTCGAGAAACTAGGCACGGCCAAGCTAAATTTAAAACACAAAACCTGCCGTTCCAAGCCATGATAACCCCCTCGCTCGACGCTGAGCAGAAACGCCACTTTTCAAATTGCCACCACAATCCATTTGACTCGCTCTCGGCCGAGAGGAAGGCTGAAGCAAGCGCAAAAAAAAACGTGTCACTGTTTGTTTGCCCGCCTAAGGCCTTTATTAATAAGCGCCTATGCCATTCACGTGTCACTGTTTGTTTGCCCGCCTAAGGCCTTTATTAATAAGCGCCTATGCCATTCTCGCTTCTCATGTGACTGTACCACGCGGGAAGATGAGATACATACTCGTGGGTGAAACGTTTAAAAAAAGTAACCCACTATATCTAGTGGGTGACAAAAACCGAGAAATTTTGGTTAAGTCGAGAAAAAAAACTGCCCCACTTAATCGCGTTCACCCTCACTTTCCCTCGCGTTTCCCTCATCACAACACCATTCTCAAGAAACATTTTCTAGCATTTTCGCATCA
>SRQG01000335.1:0-31654 GCA_018360325.1 Claviceps aff. humidiphila group G2b | reverse complement strand
ATAGGGTATGTATCATGTGACCACAAGACCCGATTCAGATTAACGATATTCACGATATAACGATGCGAAAATGCGTACACAACAGCATCGTTATAACGAGTTTCTACTGTAGTACGGAGTACATACCTGTTCGGTCACCGGTGGGATGATGTGGCGAACAGTGGCGTATCCTAGGTAGCAAGGTACATATGTACCTAGCACCACCAGGTATTGTTGGGCGCGTAGATTCCTTATCACGCTTCTCGAAGCGCAAATTTATGCGACGCACAAGTGGTCTATCATCACTCGCGCAACCTCTCGCCAGTCCGTTCATCGCATCCACGTTGTTCGGTGACAAACTCAAGCTGTTTGCGCCCATTTGTCTCCCTCACTCTGAGTGAACAGCATGCTTTCTGACTCCTGACTTCTTGTTCAACACTTCTTGTTCAACATCTGTACCTTCCTGAGCTGGTTGGAGCCCACATTAATACTTCGTACCTACTTGCTTAATTCATCGACGACAAGGTTTTCTTCTTTCTTTCTTTCCTCGCTTTATTATCTGTTATCTCTTCATTAATAGAAGCAACACTCATCACTTCATCTTACCATGCACTACGTGCGACTCAAGGGGCCGCCAAAAATCAACGTGGTCGCAGATGGAATCAAGACGTCGGTGACATTTGAAGTCGCGAATGACTTGGGGGACGATCTCTTGGCCCCGATGGATCCCGTGGGCATCACTGTCAAGGCCTATGCGGAATCATCACCGTACGCGAACGTATCGTGCTCTTTGATCGAAAGATGTCCACTCGAATGGGGAAGGGGACATCGGGTCATGAAACCGATCTTCAAGCTTCCGCCCAAAATTGAGAATGCGATCGCAGGCGGAGACTCGGTTTCCTTGTCCATCGGGCCCGCGAATCCAGAGTTGGCTGCCGATAGCATCTACAATATTCTCAAGTCGTCCATCAAGGACCGGAAGCATGGTGGTGCCCATGGCCTCATCTCAACCGCCACAGTCGGGTTGAGCGGACCTGATGTCGATAACGACGCTTCTCTTCGTCAAATCCTGCTGAGCGGTCGGGGCGAGCCGGCGCAATACTTGATAATCGGGGAGCAAATCGGACACAGCATCGCCCGACACATCTGGGATGGCGGCCTGGTGTCTCTGTCGGCCATCGCTGGAACTTTCAAGTTCCCTGAGCTCGAAACCAGTCAGAGTAGCTGCATGAAGAAAGTACACGAGATCCTCACCCAGGAGGACGGTGTCAACGTTCTCGAGCTCGGCTGTGGCGTTGGCATCCTCGGAGTCGGTCTTTGCGCCGTATATCCCAAGGGCATGGGCGACTGCACTATTCTCATGACGGATTGCGACGACGCAGAACGAGGGGCACGATCCAACATGGGCCGCCTACACCAGCAGCGGTCGGGATCGAATCTCGGCTATGCTCAAGTCATGTACGAGAACTTGGACTGGAACAAGGGTTGCCAGGGGCGCTTTGGCTCCAAAGTTCAGGACCGTCGCTGGGACCTCATCATGCTGAGTGACTGCACATACAACGCCGATAGCATTCCGGCCCTCGTGGGCACCTTGTCTGCCGTGCACAAACAGAATAAGAGCTTTGACCCAGACGATGGAGATTTTGCTACCACAGTCTTCCTCGCGACAAAACCACGCCATGATGACGAACTTGTCCTCTTTGACATGATGGCCGCCGAGGACTGGACAGTCAGAGATAAGCTTGTTCTATCACTTCCCGTTCTAGGACGCGAATCGGAGACGGTGGAGATGTATCTTTTCGAGAAGGTTTGAAGGATGGGAGACTGTTTGATTTCGACTACGAGGCGTGTAGCACGACTTCCGAGATCACTGTGGATGTTTTCTACGGATTAATGAGCGATTGGCGAGCGCGGCTCACGGTCACGGAGCATGAATATGAGAATGAGACTACATATATCATCAAGGACCTCAATGGCTCTGCAATAGGCATTTGTCGCCGGCACCGTCCTTATCAATGCATCAATGGTTTGAATGCCGCGTCAGCAGTCTCCAAACACGAGTCTGAAACATGACGCCATCTGCCTTCAATGGATATGTACATCGCTGCAGCACCGATGTACTGCGGAGTACTTTCTCAATGAGTCGACGTGCAGTTCTAGTTGAAACCTACGATATGGAATGCGCTTCGTCCTTGTGATGATGGGTATGCGAGACCCTCACGACAACGTCTTCTCCCTTCTTGACGGACCGTGCGAAATATGGAGTTCGAACCTGGAACTTCGTGAGGGTAGATCCGCCGCGGGGCACGGGACCATAGCCGCACAGGGACTATCAATATCAGCTCTTGTTGCCTCTCGTCAAGCTGACTCTGCGGTGTGATACGTGATTGAAAGAAAAGGAAACAAGAGAAAAGAGAAATCCCGAAGCCGCAGAGCAGCGGAACTGTACTGAGACTTGTTGCTCCGTAGGCATTACGTAGTAATGCGATAGGTACGGAGTACGTGGGCCAGGCAGGCAGGGCTTCCATGTTTCAATGCATGTAGTCTGAGTTGTTCGTGTTCAAGGCGCAAGAGGAGCCGAAAATGGAGGATGATCAAGCAGTGCATAAGTAGCAGTTGGCTACAATTTCGAGTCAGTACGTACTCCGTACGGACTCCGGAGTTAAGTACATACAATGCAAAGATGACTGACCAGGCTGTCTCAGTTCTGACTTCTGATGCAAGTGACACCCGGATCTTACTCCTTCTCTAACGACTGCCTATGAAGACAGGTACCTATCTTCTGTACATTGTCATTACTACGGAGTACATAAAAGGAGTTGTACATACATACTCACGTACCTATTCTCAGCTTCGTGCCGGCACAACTGATTCCTACCTACAGGCTACCGTGCAACATTCAACGATTCACCCGGGTCCCGTGGTGGATCGGATAACAACTCCGGATTTGCCCTCGCCAACCACACAGGCAAGAATTTGCAAGGGCCGCGGCAGAAATGATGCCTCCGTTTACGGAGTACGTACCTATATTCATGTGTACCTAGGTGTATGTAGCCACTTGAGGACGGAAACATCCGCGGCACAGGCCGGAATACCCCAGCAAGTCCTTGAAAACATGTTCGTAGGCCTCGGCTTCCGCGCATGCTGATTTTCATGGGCTCAGAAACCCAGGGGCGATGACGGAGGGCCCTCATCTACTCCGTACCTATGTACGGAGACGGAATATGAGAATCAAGATGAGGGGATGCGAAGACTGAGCTATGTAGGTATGTATGTACATACATATGTGTACGGACAGGTACGTACATACTACGGAGTGAACGGTCGACCCTCGGGCCTCTAGCGACCTGCAAAGTCCCTCTTCGATAATAAGAAAGGAATCGTACTCAGATGACAAATCTTTAGAAATGCGTCCGGCATCTCGACGTCCCGCTTCCTTCCGAGCCGAGAAATCTGCGACGGCACGGACTTTACTCTCTGCAGCAAATTGATAACATGCTCACTCAGTACGGCGTCTTCTTATCCTTCTCTTCTGATCGGCCGTGCATAGGTAAATTACCTGGTGAGGTCCATCTAGCACGAAAAGACTCTGTTCAGTGATCACTGATGGCACAAAAAGTCATCTATGTAGTCTCTTACTCTGTACACATGTACTCCTTACGCGAACTAGTCGCGTAGACATATGCTGCCTCTATAGGTAGTAAAAGCGTTGTTGCCAACCGGGTCTCTCACGCGGCCTCTGTCTCATGAAGTGAACAGCTTTCTTCTTCTTATTCTCTCCAGCATTTAGGTGGATATTCATGCGCTTGTCGGAAGCAACAATTCGTGAGGGCACGTCGAAACACTTTGTGACATCCACTGTATGTCTGTAAGCTACCATCGCAAGAACCATCCCGTGCATTTCACCGCTTGGGATGTGGTAATGTATGTTGTACAACATGAGCTTCGTGCGTCGTTGCGACGGGTAATTGTCGTGCTACGTCATGTTTGAGGCCACGGGAAAGGGGGGTCAAAGCCTCAAAGGAGCCTTCTTGGCAGTGAAGCATCCGGTTTACACGATCCGAATTGCTTAGTACGGAGGTTGCAGGCCGGATTATCGATTTCCTGTCCAGGATCCTTTCCAAAGGGATCTCTCATCGATGACACTGCTTGTTTGTACATATGTTGAAGATGACCTCTGAACCTCGCAGAGAATATGGTATTCTCAATGCCAAGGACAAAGACCGGAAGCAAAGAAGCAAAGGAGTGATGAAGAAGAAAGATCTTAGATGAGGCAGGAGAAGGAATGTGGGACTCGCGTGCAGCACTACCTAGGCCTTACAGGTACCTAGGTAGGTATGTAGGTAACTTGTAATGTACATATGTACCTATTTACCTAGGTATGTAGGCACATACATGTAACATAGTTACCTACTCTGTGTATTTGCTTCTGTGGCTACTGGCTATGTATTTCACTTCATTCTTTCGTTCGCCTGCTATGCACGTAGGTATTGTTATTACATGTACTCCGTACTGGTTTATGCTTATTTCAACGCAGTATCCGGCGGCATGGTAGAACCTCCTTGCTTGATCTTCCTTCGAGGTCGTTAACATAAAACCCCTACTTTCAGGAAGGGGTGCATTCTGAATTTCTGAGTGAAAGGATGCTTGCTGGGCAGTGGCAGCGAGTCATGCGAGTCGCGACAAGAGCTCCTTCATCAACCTTGCGAACGCCGAGGACACTGTGGCGAGCAGCTCTGATTCATGCAGCCCGTTGGAGGTGATACCGTGATGTACGGAGTACACAACAGAGCATGTATGGACGGAGTACATATGTAGTTACTGTAGGTATGTACGGAGTAGTCTGTAGCAGAAGAATCGTTCCGTTCGCTTAGCTTCCGATGCTGACGTGAAGGGTGTGTAACGTGTTGATGCCCTGATCGCAGCCTGATCGCATTGGCCTCATGTCGTCGCAGGGGGAGAAGCAAAGAAGCAAAGAAGCTTACGAAGGGAAGCTCTGCTGTGAGTCCTGTGAGTCTGTGACACACATCATACATGATATGTACAACGTAGAGGCGATGCTGGAGCCGAGATTCGTGCCGGAGCCGAGGACCCAAGCCGGCGCGCAAGAATGGCGATAACCTTGCAGGCTTGCATGTTGCACCGCTTTGGCCGACTAGGTAGACTGGGTACATTACCTGGTACGGAGTAATTATGTTCCCCTTTTTCATTACGGCACATGCATTCCCAGATTGCGTAGCGGGGCGCCCTACTCACTAGCAGCCCATTAGAGTTTAGCCCCCTCAAAACGTGCATTACGGAGATGAAGCCATCCTTGCCGTCACGACTTCACGACTCACCTTCATCAGCCCTTCCACTTCCAGACGACGTCGCTTCAGACGACGGACCTCTAGGTACGGAGTACATAGACGACGCCGCAAATGGTCCTTGTCGCTTGCTGGGCTTCATTGGCATGGGTACTCTGTACAATGTCTGTCAATATCGGATCAGAGGCAAGCAGACGCCTCTGCCGATGTGGCTGCCAGGCAATGCACGCCATCGTCAACGCCTCGCGAGGCCAATCGGCTGCCTCCACCACTTCGGAGTAGAGTCATCGGAGCTCACGTGCGCTCCTTGGTCTTGGCCTTCTACGGAGTAAGCTCTTGTCGAATTGTCGATCCGTCCTCCGCGAACCATACCGAGTTACAATGAGATATGTACATACATACCTACTCCGTACGTACATACATACATCTCCGTAGACGGACCAGGCTTCGTCTTCTGGCACGTCCCAGACGAGTCGACGCGAAAGTCTTTCGGCCCCCCACATCGGCACCTAGATTCCACTTCATCCCCTGCTTGCCTTGAGTTTAGCCTCCATGCGCCGCATTGCTGTGGGCCGGACCGTTTCCTTCTTGTCTCGTGTGGCGAACAATATGGAAGGCGAACGACCCCTGGACCCCGAGTAAGTCGATGACCAGTTCCGTGATCCTGAGGCAGACGGCAGCTTGTTTCGCCTGCTCATCCATATTGATAGTTACAAATCTCCTTCCCCATCTGCAGACACAACTCCGTAGCCTCTGGTGTCGTTCTTGCCGTGCCGCTCTCTTCCCCCGCGGGGCCTTCTTCCGCCAGTCGATACACGTTCTGACCCGTCTCAATCCGGAGCCCCCCACTCCCATCCCCTAAATGCGAGGAAAAGGGAGCAGATTCATTGTCCGATGACTCCGATCTTGTGATTGAGGGGAAAACAAGAGATCAATAGACCTTCAGGTCCTTCTTCGATCCCTGGGTGATCCTGGCCCAGGAGCATCATGACGTATCAATGCTCAGACGCCGGCGCTTCCCAAACTCTTAGACGAAACTCGCAAGGCTCTACATCGACTGCCCTACATGGCCAACCCATCGGTACAGAAGGTTCTACAGTCGAACCTGGCGTGTCAGTGGAACAAGCAGAGGCAGTTTTTGCCGAGCTGCAACGAGAATTCACTGGTGTATCCCGAGCCAGCCGTGCAAGCCGTCGACTCAGCAAACCGAAAGGCAGGGACCGCGACGATGCCTTAGCTGTAGGCTCGAAAGCTGTCGACACAGAATCGGAATCCTGCTCCGATTTTGATCTGGAGGCGGTGTTGCGTGGGAATCTTGCTGCCGGAGAGGCCGTCGGCATCAAGGACAAACATATCGGAGCCTGTTGGGATGGCCTAACTGTGAAGGGTGTTGGCGGTAGCGCCAATTATGTTCAGACGTTCCCCGATGCCTTTGTCAACTTCATCGACGTACTCACGCCCATCTTGAGTTTGGTAGGACTAGGAAAGAAGCCGGTGGAAACGACGATTCTCGATGGCTTTCAAGGTGTCTGCAATCCTGGCGAAATGGTGCTAGTTCTGGGCAAGCCAGGCTCTGGATGTACGACATTTCTCAAAACGATTGCGAACCAACGACACGGATACACGGGTATTCAGGGAGACGTCTTTTACGGCCCGTGGACTGCCAAGGAATTTAATCGCTACCGGGGTGAAGCAGTGTATAATGCCGAAGACGATATTCATCACCCCACGTTGACCGTTGAACAGACACTGGGCTTCGCTCTCGATACCAAGATGCCTGCCAAGAGGCCTGGAAATATGAGCAAAGCGGACTTCAAGGAACATGTCATTTCCACCTTGCTCAAGATGTTCAATATCCAACATACGAAGAAGACGGTTGTTGGCGATCATTTCGTTCGAGGAGTCTCTGGTGGTGAGCGCAAGCGAGTGTCCATTGCTGAGATGATGATTACGAATGCTTGCATTCTTTCGTGGGATAACAGCACCCGTGGTCTTGATTCCAGTACAGCATTAGATTTCGCCCGATCACTTCGCATCCAGACCAACTTGTACAAAACAAGCACGTTCGTGTCTCTGTACCAGGCTTCCGAGAATATCTACAATCTGTTTGACAAGGTCATGGTCATCGATCAAGGCAAACAGATCTTCTTTGGCCCTGCCAAGGAAGCCCGAAGCTACTTCGAGGCACTTGGCTTCGCACCACGACCGAGACAAACGACGCCCGACTACCTGACCGGCTGTACTGACGAATTCGAAAGACGATTTGCCTTGGGACGATCAGCGAGTGATGTACCGCACACTCCAGACGCTTTGCTGCAAGCCTTCCGAAGCTCTCACTACCAAGAGAGGATCGAAAGCGAAATCGCGAATTACAAGCGCGACTTGGAGCAGGAGAAGCACAAGTACGAAGACTTTCACGTTGCTGTCAAGGAGGGCAAGCGTGGGACGTCCCACAAGTCTGTCTATCAGGTTGGCTTCCATCTGCAAGTCTGGGCCCTCATGAAGCGGCAATTCATTCTGAAGCTGCAGGATCGTTTCCACCTGACTGTGTCTTGGGTGCGAAGCTTGGCCATCGCCATCGTGCTGGGCACACTGTATCTCAATTTGGAAAAGAACTCGGCCAGCGCCTTCAGCAAGGGTGGTCTCTTATTTTTTGCTCTGTTGTTCAATGCCTTTCAGGCGTTTTCGGAACTGGCAGGCACCATGTTGGGCAGAGGCATTGTCAACAAACACAAGGCCTTTGCGTTCCATAGACCATCGGCACTGTGGATTGCGCAGATTATAGTGGACCAATTGTTCTCGGCTTCCGAGGTCATGGTGTTTTCCATTATTGTCTATTTCATGACGGGGCTCGTCCGGGATGCAGGCGCTTTCTTCACCTTTTACTTGATGCTGTTGTCGGGCAATATTGCCATGGCCTTGTTCTTCCGCATCATCGGCTGTGCCAGTCCTAGCTTCGATTCTGCCATCAAATTCGCCGTCGTCGTCATTACGCTCTTTGTCGCTACTTCGGGTTACATTATTCAGTATCAGTCACAAAAGGTGTGGCTGCGATGGATCTACTGGATCAATCCGCTTGGTCTAATCTTCAGCTCTTTGATGCAGAACGAGTTTGAGCGCATCGACATGACATGCACGGCCGATTCCCTTATCCCGTCTGGTCCAGGCTATACGGACATCAACCACCAAGTCTGTACGTTGCCCGGCTCGACTGCGGGGACTACTTTCGTTACCGGACCCGATTACATTGCGCAAGGCTTCTCATACTACCCCGGAGACTTGTGGCGCAACTGGGCCATCGTCTTTGCCATCATCGTCTTCTTCCTGTTTCTCAACATTGTACTGGGCGAGGTTGTCAGTTTCGGCATGGGAGGCAACTCATTCAAGGTCTATCTACGGCCAAACGAGGAGCGCAAGGCCCTCAATGAGCAGCTAATGAAGAAGCGCGAGGAGAAGCGCAAGGATCAAACCAACGAAGCAGGATCAGACCTCGAAATCCGATCCGAAAGTATCTTGACTTGGGAAAACCTCTGCTATGATGTCCCAGTGGCATCTGGGACGCGACGGCTTCTCAATAACGTATTCGGATACGTGCGACCTGGCGAATTGACTGCTCTTATGGGGGCTTCAGGCGCTGGAAAGACCACCCTGCTGGATGTGTTGGCCTCGCGTAAGAACATTGGTGTCATCTCTGGCGACGTTCTTGTGGACGGCTCCAAGCCCGGCAAGCAGTTCCAGCGATCGACCTCGTACGCCGAACAACTCGATCTACACGAGCCCACGCAGACGGTGCGTGAAGCTCTCCGATTCTCAGCCGATCTCAGACAGCCGTACGGAACGCCCATGGCCGAACGCCACGCCTATGTGGAGGAAATCATTGCTCTTCTGGAGATGGAGCTTATTGCGGATTGCATCATCGGCAGTGCTGAGGCCGGTCTGACGGTCGAGCAGCGTAAGCGAGTCACGATTGGTGTGGAATTAGCTGCGAAGCCTGAGCTGCTGTTGTTCCTAGACGAGCCGACCTCTGGCCTCGACAGCCAAAGCGCGTTCAACATTGTGCGATTCCTCAAGAAGCTCGCGGCTGCTGGCCAGGCGATTCTCTGCACCATCCATCAACCCAATGCGGCCTTGTTTGAAAACTTTGACAGGCTTCTGCTGCTCCAGCGTGGAGGCAGGACCGTGTATTTTGGGGATATTGGCCAAGACGCATCCATCTTGCGCGCGTACCTGAAGCGTCACGGCGCTGAGGCTGCTCCCACAGACAATGTCGCCGAGTTCATGCTGGAAGCCATCGGCGCAGGCAGCGCGCGACGACTCGGTGATACCGACTGGGCTGACATCTGGGAAGCGAGTCCAGAGCTAGAGCACGTCAAAAAGGCCATTGTCGAGATGCGCGAGGAACGAAGAGTCGTGGCACAAAGTTCGAGCCACGACTCTGAAACAGAGTATGCTTCGCCCGCTCACCACCAGCTCAGGGTGGTCTGTCAACGCATGTTCCGTGGCTTTTGGCGCTCACCGAATTACCTCTTCACCCGGCTCTTTAATCACTTCGCCGTGGCCTTCATCTCCGGCCTAGCCTATCTCCACCTCGACAACTCCCGTTCTTCGCTCCAGTATACCGTCTTCGTCATCTTCCAGGTCACCGTCCTACCAGCCCTCATCATCACCCAAGTCGAAGTCATGTTCCACACCAAGCGAGCGCTCTTCTTCCGCGAAGCATCCTCCAAGATGTACTCCCCCATGACCTTTGTCACAGCCATCACGGCCGCCGAAATGCCCTACTCGATCCTATGCGCCGTTGTATTCTTCGTCTGCATATACTTCTTGCCTGGCCTCGACGCGAGCCCCTCCCGCGCCGGATACCAATTCCTCATGATTCTCACAACGGAAATCTTCGCCGTCACCATGGGCCAGGGTCTTGCGTCTCTAACTCCCTCGCCACGTATATCCGCCCAATTCGACCCCTTCATCGTAACCGTCTTCGCCCTCTTCTGCGGCGTGACAATTCCTGCACCACAGATCCCTGCCTTTTGGCGCACGTGGCTCTACCAGCTTGATCCGTTTACCCGCCTTATCGGCGGCATGGTCACCACGGCGCTGCATGGGCTCAAGGTCGTCTGTACCTCTGGGGAAGTGAACCGGTTCGTTGCGCCGGAGAACAGCACCTGTGGAGAGTACATGGCTGCGTTTTTTGAGGCAGGCGCGCCGGGGTACTTGGTGGACAATGGGACGCGGAATTGCGAGTACTGCGCGTACAAAGTCGGGGATCAGTTTTATGAGCGGCTTGGGCTGTCGTTTGAGCACCGGTGGCGAGATTTGGGGATTATGATTGCTTTTATTGGGAGTAATCTTATTATTTTGTTTACTGCGGTAGGTTTTTCCCATTCCTTGGGGGGTTTTTTTTGCGTGCGTGCATTACTAACTTTTTTTCTCCTTTTGCAGAGTCGATTCCTCAACTATAACAAGAGGTAAACTTAACAAGAGGTAAACTTGTTTGTATTCACTCAACACGAGGAACACCGAATCCTTGGCATTTTTTATTCCATCATCTTGAATTTTTGGGGTCTTTGGAAGGAATTGCATTTGGGTACATATGGGCGTACATGGGTAGTTTGGGCTGTAAAAAATAGGCAAGGCATGTATGGTATATATAGACTGGGACATTGCTGCGTTAGGTGGTGTGAACCCGCGAGATGGACTTTTCAAGTTTTCAACGAGAGGGGAAGATGTAGACTTTAGAAGATAGTTAGTTGGACAAGAGAATAGAGAACAAGTTAACAACGAAGGGGTCTCAAGTCATGGCCGTGTCACATGTGGCAGTATAGAAGGTTCAAGGAAGAGCCATGTGTAATGTTTTTATGCGCAATCTTTTTGGCTGCAGCCTGAGTGATGTTGCTTGCAGACCACAATCAGGCATGATGCATCTGTAATGCAATCCTAACAGTGGCAGCATTGTTACTTATGTACATATCCCGCGCCAAGGCTGAAACGATATATCTGCGGCGCAAAAGGGGGGCCAGATCATAGATGACAATAATAAAAAATCATCATCGCATTACCAAGTCTAATTTAAAAGCAAACACGGAATATACGCCTCCTCTGCGCATCGCCACACGTTCCTTCAGTTTTGCATATAGGTACGAACATAACTCATGTTGTCGTTTCATACATGACGTGAACAAAGCAAAGTCATTAGAAAAAGATGTAAGAAAGGAAAAGAACATGGAAAAACAAAGAATAAAGGAAAGCAACAAGAGTAAAAGGGAAGCATGTCATCATAAATAGTACAAATGCATCGTTCCCTCTACTCATTTTTCGCCTTCTTCCCACCCAACTTGTTTTTCGGCACCCGCGCAAGCCAATATATAAACATAGCCGCGCTTATGTTGAGCAATACATAGACCCAAAGAATCCCAAAGTTGCGCCAGCGGTCGCTGTAGTAGCTGCTCACGCCAGCTAGGTATGCGTTCGTTTCGCTAATGGTGCAGTATTCGCACATGGACCGATCCGACTCGTCAGCGAGCTTGCCCCCAAACACGTCGATGTAGTCCTTCATGTATTCCAGACACGTCTGGTTACCGGGGGGCTTGAACTTGAGGAACTCATTGTCGGCGCAGACGACGTCGGTGTTGGCGACACCCGTGGTCAACATGCCGGACACGAGGTAGGTGAACGGCGACACGCGGTACATGAAAATCCAGAAGCGTGGCAGGCTGTCGGGTGTGGCGAGCACGCCGCAAAAGATGAGGCAGAGCATGAACATCAGATTGGCAAGATTGGCACCTGCCTCGGCTGTTTCGAAGCCGGCAACAATCATGGTCGAGAAGGTGCCGGTAAATATCATGAACCAGAGCAAGAAGAGGAACATGAGGACTCCGCGCTCGGAAACTGCATCTGTGGGAACGGCGTTGCGATAGAGACCAATAGGGTAGTACCAGCAAAAGTACATGATGACAGACATCAAGGCATTCCAGGGCAGCTCGACGATGATCTGGGACAACATAAACACCTTCCACGAGTACACCTTGGAGGGCCGCTCGCGCGCCTCGTACAAGGACCGCTGTATGATGAACTGTGGCATGGATTGCTGTACAATCTGACCAAAGATGGTGAGGAGCTGGAAGATGGCAAACATTTGGTTCTGCAGTCCCTGCTGGCTGTTAGGGGCCTTGTAGAAGATGAAGCCGATGAACAGCGCGACGAGCGTGCAGAGGGCAGTCTTGGCGTAGATGTAGACGGGCGTTCTCCAGTATTGTTGGAACACACGGTGAAGGTTGAGCTTGAGCTGGACTGAAAAGGGTGCTGCGAATTCACGGTAGCCATTCTCGCCGTCTTGCAATTCCTCGACAGGCGCCGAGGCCACGGATGCTCGTCGCCCCTGCTTCATCGACTCGAGTTCTTCCTGTGTGCTCTGGTATTCGGGACTGTCGCGCCAAGTCTGGTACCAGTCGACATCCGTGGCTGTTCCCGGAGCAGCTCCAATCACTTCAAGCATCCACTCGGCGGGATTGGCAGCTTCTGGACAGCGGTGCCCTCCGTTTCTCTCAAAGTAGTTGATCAACGTCCTGGAATTCTGTCCAATGTCACCAAAGTACATCGTCTTGCCACCCTTGGCCAAGAAGAGGAGTCGGTCAAAGCGCTGGAATAACATAGCAGATGGCTGATGGATAGTGCATAGAATCGCCTGGCCAGCCTTGGTGAGCTTTTCCAGCAAGTCGAGAATGGCCCACGATGTTTGAGAATCCAAGCCAGAGGTAGGCTCGTCGACAAATAACAGCAGAGGGGGCTTAGCAGCAAGCTCGACGCCAATTGTGAGACGCTTACGCTGCTCGACGTTGAGGCCTTCACCGGGAACGCCGACAACGGCATCAGCGTACTCGGTCATGTCGAGCAGCTTGATCACCTCGTCAACGTATGCCAGCTTCTCTTCATTGGAAACGTGGGCGGGCTGGCGAAGAATGGCACTGAAGTTCAAAGCCTCGCGAACAGTGGTTGTCTGCAAATGCAAGTCTTGTTGCTGCACATAGCCTGTCTTGCGCTGGAAAGACATGTCTCGAGGACGTCCGTCAACGAACATCTCACCCGTGATGACACCCGTCGATGTTCGATCAGCCAAGCAATCCAGAAGAGTCGTCTTTCCCGCTCCGGACACGCCCATGAGCGCGGTCAACGTGCCAGGCTTGACCCAACCATCGACATCACGAAGAATTTTTCGCGTCTCAGACTTGATCTTGACCTCGTAGCACACGTTGCGCCATTGGAAAACAGATGTTTGCTTTTGAAGCATGCCGGCTTCCTTTCCTTGCCCGTGGCTCTGGTCAGAACTGACAATGGAACTCACATTGGCCATTGCGGCTTCAGGATCTTTGCGTCGTTTCTCGGCCTCTTCCACAGCGAGGGGCTTGTGGCCTTTGCGATATACCAAGACCTCGCCTTTGGATTTCTTTTCGGAGACCAGCTCGGCAGCGATCATGTAGAGCGCGAGAAAGAAGAAGACGAATGCCATAACAATGCCCAAGTTGCGCCACCTATGACTCCATTCGTAGCCAAATTGGGTTCTCGTGTATCTGTCGCCATCCACAAAGTTTTCTCCTGGAATAGAACCAACCGCGGAGCAAACCTGATTTTCGGGATTCACATTCGCGTACTTTTGAAGCGCAGAGATGACGCTGGACCCTGGGCCTTTATTCGTCGGAACGTTCTGGGTGCATGTGAACTGGCGACCATGAAACTCGTTCACCATGAGGGACTCGAAAGCGTAGCCGAGCGGGTCAATGTAGCTCAGCCATCTGCACCATCCGAGCATGTACCGTTTTGGCAGGACAAATCCAGTGAAGATGACGAGGTCGAGGATCAAAAGGGACGCCGGTACGAGGGCTTGGAACAGTGTCCGAGACGCGGAGCCAATAAATCTAAAGATCATGGACATGACCAAGACAGTCGAGAAGCTGATGAGCAGGAAAAAGAAGAACGCGCCCGCCTCTCTTCGAAGATTTGTCATGAAGTAAAGAGTAAGATTAAACAGTATGGCGTTGGCAATCTTATACGGAACATCGCACAGCATGGAAGAGATTGCTTCAGCCGATGGATGGTATAGTGCATATCGAGCATGCTTCTCCACGATGGGACGTTGCGAATATAGCGTCAGAATCTATAATCATACAACTGGGTTAGCCTAAACAGCTCCTAGCTCTTTTGCCGACCTTGTTGTTTAGTAGATGGTCTGCTATCGCAGCCTCGGGGAGGACGAAAGATATGGATCAGATGCATACCTCGAGTGCAGATGAAAAGGCGTTCATCAAACAAGCAAAGAAAATCAAGGCGCCACGTTGAAAGAAGCTGGATGACGTCTCGTCCAGATTATAGAAGACACTACCAATGATGAGAGCCATGACGACATTACCAATGAGGGAGCCGACAGTCAAACTCGGATCTCCAGTCAATCGCTTCCAGCCACGCCACAGACATAGCTCAATCTGTTGGGAGTACGACAAGGTAAACGGGGACTTTTTGCGCTGTCCCTTGGCCTGCTGAGCGCGCCTGGATTCACGAAAGGCGTCGGCGTCGGGTCCATCTACGGGATGCATTTCTTTGTAGGCCTCGATCTCGGCCTGCAAAGCCTTGTACTCGGCGCTATTCTTCCATGCAGTGGCGAACTCATCCGGTGTCCGTGGTGCTCTCCCTTCAAACCCAGGGCGCACCACGCGCTCAATAGACGAGGTCATGGAGGTAAGGAAATCGGGGGTAGTCTGACGCGCAGGACAGTCGAAGCCCAAGTTCATAAAGTATTGCTTAGCTTCGTCGGCACGACCAAAAAAGATTTGTCGGCCTTCGAACAAGACGACCGCCTTGTCAAATAAGTCATAGGCGCTTTGAGGGGCCTGGTAGATGGAAACACAAGCAGTGCTTTCGAATAACTCGGTTTGAAGGCGAAGGGTGCGGCAGAACTCAATAGCATTGGCCGAGTCGAGACCTCGCGTTGAGTTGTCCCAGCACTGGAGGGGCGCGCCGGAAAGCGCAGCCTCTGAGATGGTGACTCTCTTCCGCTCGCCACCAGACACGCCGCGGACGTATTCGTTGCCGACACGAGTGTTGACGGTGTGGGAAATGCCAAACATTGCCATGACGACATCGCGTAGGTGATTAGCAAAGCCATGTCTGTCAAGTCCTTTGGGAAGGTCGCGTGGCTGGCGAGCTCGCGCAGCGAAGGTGAGGGTGTCGCCAACAGACAATTGAGGAAAATGCGTATCCACTTCGGCTGTGTAGATGGCTTCACCACGATGTCTGGTGTGCATCTCCTGAGCAGAGACACCTATTTTTTGAAGTCATGGTCAGCTGCGATTCAGGAGTCCAACGCGTTTCACTAGAATCACATGCATAGGTATTCGATGCTTGAAAGAAATGGGTGATGCAAAGGCATAGGGGGTTATGGGGAGCGGCAACTTCCGCGGGCCCCGCGTTTCTTCTTGCGGGGTGGTTCATGGTTCAGACTCCAGAGGGTGACATGCAACGCAGATCCGGGCGATTGCGAGAGGGGCACGCGACTTGCGGCAAATTCCGTCCACAACGCAGACAGACCCTGGTCACCTTGACGATTGAACACAGACATGGAAGAAGTGTTTGGCTCTTCATCTTTGTCTCTTTCTCCATCTTGCTCACCTTTGTAGTTGAAATAGGAGCCATCTCCGGTATAAATGCCGTTCATCTCGCCGGCAATCGTCTTGAGAAATGTGGAACAGCCAGAACCTGGTGGGCCAAGCACGACCAACATCTCGCCCTTGCAGACCAAGCCATCAAAGTTGCGCAGGATATCGATGCGCTTCTTGCCTCTGCCCATAAGATGGCGAGCAGAGCCTGCCAGGGAAGACCAGACATTGGCGACATCTTTCTGAAAGTCGGTAGCGGCGCCAAAACCGTGGACGTTGAGGTTCTGAAAGCAGACGCCGGATGATCGAAACGACGCGCCGTCTTGTTTTATCAGCTCAACCATGGCCTTGGACCATTCACGGCCACTGAAGCTGGGCGAGTTTGGATTCAGACAGGAATCCTTGTCGGCAAAGTATGGATTTATGCCTCCAGCACTGCCGTCGCCGCCAGCAGCCGAGGTGCGCGAGTAAGATCGAGCCAAAGCCTGTACAGCGGACGAGCGGCGGTGCATTTCCGACGCAACAGAGCTGTCGTCGAGCTTGTTGAGTTTATCGAGGGAATCGGAAGGAGATACCGCGTTTTCTTCATGGCGTCCCTCGGTCACTGATGTATCCTCCGTCTTTGTCCGTTCATTGTTGTTGGCCACATTGTCGAAATCTTGATCATCTCTGCGTGTCAAACGACCGTCAGCCTGCGGGACGCCCCGGCTTTTGGCCGTGGAGTCGTAGTTTGCATTGAAGCCATACATGGCGACGAGGCAGACGGGGATTTGGGCCAGATGCAAGCTCAGTTGCAAGGTGATGGCGGAGACGAGCTCGAATCTCGACGTCGATACGCTAGGCACCCAGACAATTTTGCTTTCCAAAAGGCGTAGGAAGGAGCGGGTCGTTGACATTACATATACATAATAGGGACAACAACAATGCACCAACCAGCTGGGAAAGAATGACGGGCACTTGCTTGAAGTTGCACTAGGCAAAAGGGGGGTCCCCCTATCGAACCCGACTCTACATACCTTCCTATGTACATATATTTGGTAAGCAAGTCGGGACGGGCAGGCAAAATTCCAAAAAAAAAAAAAAAAGGGTAGGGAGCGAGCAAGATTGACATGGATGATAGTGCGTCGGAGTGGTGTAAGACCCCGACATCCACGTCAGATCTGCTGCTGCTCCTCATCTCACCTTCGCTCGGGACAATAAGACGGCAAGAGACGGGCGGCCGCGTCGCAGATGGACGCAGGTGTGATGGGGTCATAGTGGATCCCTCTAGCGTTGATAGCGCCAGCTTGAGTTGCCAACTTGCCACCGGCGCTCTTTTTGACACACACATTGCTCCATGTTGACGGCCAGATGCAGTCCACGATACAAGACGCGATCATCTCTCCATAAATAAAAGCACGACGGCGCCGCGGCCGACTTGATGTCACCCAGATCATGGAATCGCGGGCACGAAACGACCATGTCTGTGCTTCCCGGGCTCTTGAGTCTTCTGTGTTCCCCGGACTGGCGCTGCAGAAGCCGCGCTATCGTACTTGTGATACTCGAGGCTACGTATTCGCCAGTATTCTTACTCTCAGGAGTCAGCAATATGTACATGCATACAGCTTTATCTCTCCGTCACCCACGAGGGTCGGCCACAGGCTACAGCGCGCCGCATGGCAGTATGTAATAAGACACCTGCTCGACTTTTGGCTTTGTCTTAATGCGGTGGGTGGTGGCGGTGGCAGTGTGTGGGCGAACGTGGCGAACGGGGCGGGCGGTCGGAGTGCTCCAAGAGCCCGAATATCTCAAGCGAGTGAACCCCCGTTGGTCCATTGATTCCTGACTCCTAATTTCTCGGCTTTGTCGCAACAAACAGGTTTTAAAAGGGGGTGGCGTTAAGTACTTCGCATTCATTGTACGGTGGAGTAGTTCTTACATACACCAAAGCAAAACACAACCACCTAAAATTAATCAAGGCCACAGACTTCGGGCCAGATCAACGAGAATAAATTCGGTCCGCCAACCAAATTGTACATTATTACCCAGGTAAGTACTCGTACTATGGAGTCGGGGCGATGTTCTTCGCCGCGGCGCCAAGAAGGGACATCCCGATGCGGCCTCCATTTCTGTTGAATCGCCTCCATCATGCTGCATTACTGTTCCCAGACTTGTTCATTCCCTCTCCCTGAATTTTCGAGGCCTGACAAAGCCACGGAACCAGCTTCGTGCTTCCCTTGCCACTTGGCCGCAAATAGGGAAATATATGGGAGCTTCATGCGCCTCAACGTGTTGTGCTGATGGACCTCACATATGCGTATCAACTTCTAACCTCTTGCGACTAATCATGTAGGGAAGACTCCGAGGAACCTTAATGAGTACCTAGGGAGGAATCCCCATTGTGCATGCCGGCTGAAACATGTACATATCTACACACTCGTGGGGAGTCGGAACTCGGAACTCGGGACCCTGACTAGTCTCTGACTCATCCCGACTACATACATACATGCATATCATATATGTATGTACAAGTTCAAACGGTAATGGTAGTCTGTAGATATGTGTCATGGTGCGCTGCCCACTCATTCGTGCGATTACGTGCATGTAACATACCTCAAGGGACCAACCTAGGCATGTCATACACGCACATGCCATTGAAGTCAGAATGGTACTCATCTTCTGGAACTAGGTAATCATCACAAAAGTTACAAAAGTTGCGACATGTGTATCCTCGATTTGTCACCGATTATCTATCTCGTACGTCTGATTGGACCATACGTCACAGGATGCGTACCTGTGCATATATGCGTTGTTTCTAGAAAGAGCACATGTTTCCTCAGACAACAAGAGACGCCTGACTGGAAGCCCCGTTGATCCTTCAGAGGATCCTGCATCTCTGCCAAGCCAGCTTCACTCATGTTTTATGTTGTCGATGAAACAGGGCGACAGACACACGTGGCGGCACCGCGTAGATTCCTACAAATTCCCATGTGCGATGAAGACATGTCACCTAGCGCAAAAGCTCTCTTGTTCATTTGCTCTAAATCCCCATTGGGTTTTGCCCTTTCTTGTGTTCCTCAGTCACTGCAATTACAAGAAATTTATACCAACGCCCATCTGGAGGCCCTTGGTCCCAATCTCACCATGTCGCAGAATCAAAGGCAAGCTAAAATTGAGCTCGAAACGAGCCACAGGATGCGCGTAGACTAGCCCGAAGCCGGCAGCCATACTGGGCGTTCCGGTCAGGAGGTCGCCCACAGCGTTCAGCATTCCGCTCCTGACGGCCCCGGCACTCAGCCGCGGCGAACCGGCTTCCTTGCTGCTGCTGCTGCTGCTGCTGCTGCTGCTGCTGCTGCTGTTCTTGAGAGCGACAAGTCGGCCGCCATTGGCAAATAGTTGGAACCGCAGTCCAGACTCTGCGCCTTTGTAGGGTAGGGGCAGGAGCATGTTAACACTACCAGCGGCAAATAAATCACCCCCGACCGCGTCCTGGCCGTCATGGGGTCCCAGCCCGCCGAGCTTGAAGCCGCGAACGTCGGTAGGTCCCCCGAGCTGGAACCGATCGTTGAGGCGGCTGGACAGGGCGTAACTTCCAGACCCAAAAGAAAGAGGCAGCGGATAAAGCATGCCCATCCTCATACCCGCTCCTATTGATGCGCCGGAGCGCTCTGGCGAAGAACCAGGCAGAGGAAGCGGAACGGCACCACTCATCTCAACCTCACTCTTGGAGAATGATACGTCGCCGCCAAGGATGCCTGCGCCTGCGAGTTCCCAGATCGAGCGCATCATGTAGCCTGACTGGGGCAGTTGCGGGTTATCTCGCCGATCTCTGTAGAAAGTGTACTTGAGAGCGCTCTTGATGCTATCGCCAGCATCTTGACGCACGGTTGGACTGGCAATTTGCCCCAAGCCAGTAATTTGGCGCCATGCGCCCAGGTATTCGATCGCCTGCGTATCTCTCTGGGGCGTCATCCAAGAGAAACGTAACGAACCGCCCTTGACAACCTCTTCATGCGAAGCCCAGGGTTTTTCCGCTGCCGAAGCCAGTCCCTCTAGCGAGATTCGCATATCCGGATCACTAAGCACCGGGGCGCTCAAGTTGGCGCTGTACGCCGATCGCGTCCTTGTTCCGGCCTTGGCATTTAGGGTGAGCATTTCGGCACCGCCAAACATGTTCCTCCATAGTAGAGAGCCGTAGGCGGACCCTTCGCCGTTGCCCACATCAGTGCCGGTCTGTAGCTTGAATCGCGGTAGTTCTTTCAGTCCGATGGAGACGTTGATATCGCTGGGGCTCGTTGACGGGTCGACCTGGCTGGCTTGTGATAGGTACACCTCGGGAGGCGCGCGTAATATTTCTGCGTCGAAGATGAAAATGTTAGCCATAACACGCTAGGCATGTTCAAGAACATCGTCTTTTCGCGAGGAAAACGCGTTTCTACATACGTAATCCCGAGAGTTTCCCGCTCGCGATCTGTAGCTTCCCCATCACGTCCCCGACCGTCTGAGGAGCATTCGGACTACCGCTGAGTAGAGGCGAAAAGATGGGATCGAGAAAACCCCTGCGTATGTTCTTGGCGCCGTGAACGGATATTTCGTTGACCGTCATCGGCATGGACATTTGATCTGCCATCTGGGGGTCCAAAATATAGTCAGCAAGGCATACGACTTTGCGCGGGGCGGGATTGGGCATGTCCTTCTGCGACTACTGTACCATTCGAGCGATCCTCCTTTCCTTGGCCTCGTGCTCTACATCCTGGAACGCGGGTGACGCCCTTGCCGCATCGAGCACTTGGTCACTGCTCGATTGAAGCTTGTCGATCAAGTCATGCTGCTATCCGGTGGTTAGCTCGTCATCGCGACCGCTAGCTGTTTGAAAGGAGACAAAGATAAAAAAGATGGATGTGTAAAGAAGAAAGAGCTTACTTGCTTCCCGGACGTGCTCGAATTCGACGCCATAGTCAAGATCTAAAGGCGTGACTGACGCAATGCTTTTTATCTGCGCATGCAAACGAACTTTGAACCCCCCTTCGCCAAGATCAGAAGGCATTGTGGTGGTGTTGACAGAGTGGGCCCTGGACCCGAGCTCCAGCTGCGCCACGTACCTCATTCCCTTTCCAAAAGCAGCAACCGGACTTGTGGCTCATGTGGCACTGTCCGGTGGCGTCATGGCAGTTCTGCCATCCGTCCCTCCCGGACGAGTCCGGCTTAGGCGTCTTTTTGACGACGAACAACCCGAATCGCCAGACTAAATCTTTGCGTCTTATGTCCTTAACTTCCTCTTTAACCTCTTTGCGATTCGAGAATAACACGAGCTCGATCCCTCATTTCTTTCGTCGTGGTCATCTACGAATCGATCGTCTCATCGTCTTCCTCACAGATCCGCAAGCCCGAGCCGCCAATACAGCCGCGACGTAATAGCCGCAACAGGCCGCATCAGGCGAGCCATCTTCCTTTTCCCTCCCTGTCCGGCTTGCCCTACCTTTTGGGTAACGTATCCGGATCGGCTTCAAAGTTCCGAGCGACGACAAACGTTGGCCATCCGCGAACCGCCCTATTCGACAACCTACCAAGCCAGCAGACTTCATGGCCAGCAAGGCAGCGCACAAGCGGGTAGGTAGTTGCGGTCACTTTAGGGGGCGTTGTTCACGATAACGAGGGGTCTTACTAATCACATGGCAAAAAAACATAGTTGACCCGCGAGTTCAAGACCATCTCTGAGACTCCGCCTCCCTACATCACAGCGCATCCCTCGGAATCCAATATTCTGGAGTAAGACCAATTCCGAGATGAACTTCAATTTGCTTCCCGTCGCGCGCCGTTTTTTGGCTGACAGAATGGTCTCCCAAATCAACTTAGATGGCACTACATCATCACGGGTCCTGAGGACACGCCATACCATGGCGGCCAGTACTGGGGCACGCTCATCTTCCCTCCAAACTACCCCTTTGCGCCACCCGCGATCCGAATGCACACACCGTCCGGACGATTCCAACCATCGACGCGACTCTGTCTCTCGATATCCGACTTCCATCCCAAGTCCTTCAACCCCGCTTGGGAGGTATCGACAATCCTCATCGGTCTTCTCTCCTTCATGACGAGCGACGAAATGACTACCGGTTCCGTGTCGACGACGCAGGCTGAGAAGAAGTATCTAGCAGCGCGCAGCCGCTGGTGGAACTCGACAGGTGGCGGCTCACACGCCAGGGCGACTCCCGCCCAAAAGGGCAATGTCAAGGCCGGCGATGGAGGTGCCAAATTCCGCGCCGAGTGGCCGGAGGTCGATGTCGAGAATTGGGAATGGATGAAGAAGCACAAGGTCGATACCGCGACGGGGAGTCGTCTAGATGGCGACAATGGTGCGTCGTGCGGACCACAGCTCGGCATTGCGGGCGCAAGTGGTCACCAGGCACAGGCTGTGGTCGATGCGGTGGTTCAGCAACGAGACGCTGGGCGCGGCTGGATCTTCCAAAACAAAGTCCTTGTGGTGGGGGCGCTCATCTTTGTGTATGTTCTTGTGGCGAGACTCATTCGCGGCGGAGGTATAGCATGAAGCTGCCTAGGCTGTGAGAAGTTGAATACGGAGGCTTTTGTCGATCATTCTCCAACTGATGAAGAGTGGAATTTTCCACGGTCCAATACGAGTCCAGTCAGTGACTTGTTCTACTAACTAATCTTTGTTTTCCTTTGTCTCGTTTGTCGCTTCTGTTTCTTCTGCGTGGTGGCCGAGTCGCGCGCCTAGTTGTTATATCTGGGGCTCTTGCATATATTGTTCCGTGGGCAATGGGCATGGTTTGAAATCTAAGCTTCTTGTTGATGACCCTGTTGCATGAAGAGAGATTTCACATGTGACATAAGTATACTTTGAGTCTGGATCCAGTCTGAATCAGCTTCCTCGTGAACTCATTGGGTCAATATCTTTCAACATTGTTGTGGTAGGGCCAGCTGCACCTATACATCATGGTGCACCAGTAGAACCGCCGTCTTTTTGCGCTCTTGGCCATGTACTTGTATAAAACTCTCGAATCTGATTGCGCATGCCGAAGACAAAAAGGGTCACAAAATATGCGACGCTGGCGGCTGGCCCAACCTTAAGTCCCGTCGCATGCTCATGCTGCCTTCCTTCCGTAGCAAGCTGAGGTCTGAGGGGGATGGCGTAATCAAAAACGTGAACAAAGGCCCGATATAAGGCTGATTTCCTGCCAGTCCTGCTCAAACATAATGCCTCGTGGTCCTTGTTCTCTCCTCGCGAGATACGATTCTGAGGCCGCAGCTTGCATTAGCCATGTCATTGGGTTGGGGTTGGCCCAGAGGACAGGATGGCCCGTTTCGGCGTACGATTATATTTAGACATCGAACAAGAAGATTATTCGCAACCAGCGATATATTGTTCGTAGATATGGTCCATGGGTATAGGTATGGGGGTGTATTGGTACGTCTTGGCGTGAATCCGCGCGTATTGGTCCACTGATCTTTGATGACTTGCCGCGGCTCTCACGATTTCCGCGCTATTTTGCAGCAACTATGTTTTGATAATACTCACTGTGCAGTAGGAGCTACGTTCGTTAGCCGAGGTGGCCTTATTGTCTAAAAAGGCACTCGACGGATCCCAATAGGTACCTTCCCAGCACATGGTGGAGATAGTCGGTGGATTATTGGCAGTTTTTCACCTTCGACTACGCTCTCCTGCAGCCCGTGGTAACGCTGCAACTGCAACTCTAGGCAAGGCAGGAACGAGACGGCGGCCATATTCAGATTTCGGATTGTTCCAAATTTCCGGAACAGGATGAGTCAACTTTCACAATACATCCTCTGTCCTGGACATGGCGAAACGACGGACACGAATCCCGCTTGGCTACCTACGTACATGTGAAGCATTTCTGAGCATCGCGTAGCACAAGCTCATCTCGGAAGAACTCAAACTAAAAAAGGGTCGACTCAGATATTCACACACCCTGTAAAGTCATGGACGGCCCCATTTTCAAATTATGTCATTGTACAAATATCGCGGTTGTTGGAGCAGGGCTGGCCGGCCTTCTCGCTGCTCAAGGCCTGAAAAAGGTGAGATACCGTGAACCCCGCCGGCGATTCCCGGTCGTCGGTCGACAAGAAAGGCTCGCATTGGAGTTGGAGACAACAGGCTGGAGATTTGCTTACCAAAACAATGAGACCAAAACTAGTAGAATGGGTTCGATGTGATCGTCTTTGAACAGGCAGCTAGCGTTGAGGATGTACATCGCGACTGGACGATGATGATCCCCTGGGACATAGACGCTCTCCGAAGACTGGTTCCCACTAACATCCTGGAGGCATTCCAAGACGTCGTCTGCAACACCGGCCTACATCAGACCGGAGTTTTGGAGGACATACCGGTTTACAATGGCCTGACGGGTGATTTGCTCTTTCGAAAGCCAACATCTGAGGTTCGATTAGTGACTCGTCAGAGACTCCGTCGAATACTGGTTCAAGACTTGGACGTCAGATGGGGTAAGACTGTGGATGATCTCATGTCCGTGCCGGATGGTGTACGCTTGTCCTTTAGAAACGGTGAAGTGTACGACGCCGATTATATTCTTGGCGCAGATGGCTGGTTGTCCAGAATACGACAGTTGCTCATGGGATTCATAATACCCCGTTTATGCCCGTCGGGATATCTCCTTGCGACGGGCATCACCAAATATTCTGACGCCAGCAAAACCGAGGCAATCTTGGAGGCCGGTCCTGTGGCATCCATCATGATGGGAATGAAGGTAGTCGGCACGATCGGTGGTAGGTCTCCATCCCCTTCTCCTCCCGTCTCGATCCCCTCCCCAACCGCTTCCAAGACGAAGTGAACATGGTCAAGCTCATCATTCTCATTCACTGCCGTGCGGATACATAGTCATGTCGGTCGATGATCCAAAAAACTTGTCCACCTGGACCACGTTCTGGACCAAGCTATGTCGGGGTGTATTGGTGAACCTCGGTGGAAGAAATGCTCTCGAATACATCAAGGACTGCACGCCTCCGCTGCGTGATGTGTTCCAGTCTGCTATCGATTGGACACCGGCAGGCAGTAGAGTTCACATCAACGAGATGTATTACTGGATGCCCCAGCGGTGGAACAACATCGGAGGCCGAGTCACACTAGCCGGTGATGCTGCCCATCTGATGCTTCACTGTATGCGCACACTTTCCAGCTCCTCGTCAATCTTGTATACTTGGCTCCACACGATGAGAGCTCATGGTTCTGACTCCTGAGCATCTGAACTAACCGTTTTCTCACAAGATGGAGGCCAGGGTTGGCAGCACGCCCTCATGGATGCCGAAAATTATGTAGCAACGATGCTCCGGGCGGAGAACGAGATAGAGCTGCCTGCGACAGCCTTCCAGAAATATGATGCTGAAATATTGCACAGAGGGCGGATCGCGGTTCAAGAGTCCCTGCAAGAAGCTAAAAGAGCTCTGGACCCGTCACGAGGTAAAGAAATGCTCGAGGTGCCGGATATCATTGTTTCCCTGGATGAAGCCCTGGTGGGCCCGTCACTGGGCATAAAAAATCTCAAGGTGCCGGATGTTGATTGAGCTCAGGCATACCTAGCATCTTCATGTCGTCTCGGCTTCGATTGGCGTGTTGAAGGCTGGCAGATTATCTCATTACAGTTCAGGTGTTGGAAGAACGTCCAGACACAAGAGAAAGGCCCCAGGGGGTCCATAAAACTTGTACAATACCTAGGTACCTCTTTAAATACGAGGTACATAGGGCATAAAGTCGTCGGTCGATCTTGAATTGCTCCACTTGCTTTTGTTCTGGTACACAATAGTCACCAAGGAGATCGCATCAAACGCGCGGGCATGTGCCTGTGTCGTCAAGTCAAGCCCCATCTAGCTCTCAGGCATAGTTTAGGTACTTAAGCTTTGTCAAACTAGGTACGTGTCAGCAGTCGTCGTCAGCGTCGCCGGGATCGCCAGGCTTGTTGGGCGAACGCATGCAGCGGTAGCGCGTTCCTTGTCCACATTTCCACAAAACCAGGAGGAATGCAACGCCTCCTGCTTACTGCAGCGATACAATTAGGTTCTGCTTCACTAGGAAATGCAGACTATGTACAGATACATGTGTAAAAAATGTTCAGCGGTGTCATTCACGCCACTCAGCAAAGTGCAAACCATGATACCCATCCAGCATGATGAAGCCAGGCTAAAAAGGCCCGCCGCAACTTGCGTACAGGCATAAATGCAGGCCAGGCTGTCGACTTAAAAAAGCATGTAAGATAGATTCCTACGTGATTGACAAAATCTACCGGCAGATTATCCCTCTCAACTCGTCTGGTGAGACTTACGGTTCAGTATTTGCCAGTCACCCGAACTGCTGTTGGTGATGGCTTCGGAGCATTTGGACAACCGCGATACAGGCTCGACAGGCTCCCCCATTTCTAGGGCTGTGCGTGCCATTCAGGCGCCTTCCATCGAAGTTGGCGGACATACAGACGATGATTTCGACATTTCCAGTATAGAGGGAGACGATGGCACGACAAGCCTAGCCTCGAGCATCTTGTCAGCCCAAGCTGACGAACATGGTCATCGCTACGCGGTACTTCGTGACGTTCGATACCCAATGCCGATTGACGAAATCGAACAAAACAGAGAGGACTTGAAGCACTCCATGTTGATGATGCTTACAGAAAACAAGCTGTTCTTCTCTCCGATCGGAGACCACCCGCAAAAGATTTTGGATATTGGCACGGGTACTGGTGAGCAGCAGCGAGTTTGGTGGCTAGTTGTCTTCTTGATTGTCAGACTTGTGCAGGCTACTGACGAGAAGTTCATCAGGTATCTGGGCAGTAGAAGGCATGTTCATTATTTGGTGGCTTCGGACGCCGGGCTCACGCCGATTGACGACCACTCTCCCCGCCACTTCCTTTCAGTATTGGGCAAACCCGGGCTTGCAATTCGCAAGCTGTCGCCAAACAGTATCGCAATGCAAAATATGGCTTGCTGACTGACCCGTTCGCTTGTAGTGGGTGACAGATACCCTAGCGCCAAAGTCCGAGGCATAGACATCGCGCCGATACAGCCGAAATGGGTTCCTCCCAATGTCTCATTCATAGTTGACGACTGTGAGCTGGATTGGATTGAGAGAGATGTCGATCTTGCCCATTTTCGATTCACGATTGTCATATTGAAGAATACTTCTCAAGTCCTTGGGCATGCGTTCGAGTACGTACATTGGCGTAGCATCCCCCCTCTCACCGAAAAAGATAGACGAACGCTGAGCTGACGTCTTTGTTCTCCTTCGTCTTTCTTGCGATCATGTAGGAGCCTTCGTCCTGGTGGCTGGATCGAGCTACAAGAGTTCCTACCAACGGTGCTGTGCGATGATGGAACGATGCCGGACGATGACCCGGTCAAAGTCTTGTACGAAAAGATTGAAAGATCATTCGAAAAGTTCGGCCTGAGGGTGACGTTGCCGCCGAAGCTCGAACCGTACTTGCGTGAAGCTGGGTTCGAAAACATTCATTGCCAAATCATGAAGGTTCCCATCGGACCGTGGGCCAAGGACAATACGATGCGCATTATCGGTCTATACCAAAAGTTGTCAGTCAGGGAAGTTATGCCGTCGTTATCAGGGCGTCCGTTTCAAGCATTGGGAATGTCAGAGGCAGAAGTCGAGGTAACCATTGCCATGGCCCGGAAAGGGCTAGAAGATCCCAATGTGCACCGTTATTTCAATTACTACTTTTGGTACGCGCAGAAGCCGGCATCTTCAGTAGGAGAGTAGGTTATGTAAGCTTGACCGCCCTGACTGTCTATTACTCACGCTGCGTAGCTATTAGAGAATTCTATACAAAAGAGATGGCGCAGCCAACAGGTCGCTTTCTTGTGCTTTACCCCATCCTTCAGAGTATCACTCAACGCGAGAATATGGCAGCCATCTAAAAATTCCCTTTGTAGCGGCTTAGCATCAATGATCAACATCGCATCGGATGCTTGTGGCGATATTTGAGAATGATGGTGATGAAGTCGAGGGGTACAAAGCCAAGCTGAAGCCGCGCGTGTCTGTGCGGACAAGAGGCAGTCCGATAGAAGACTTTCATCATGGAACCCCTGCGATGGCGACGCGACGTTGCGTTTGTCTTGAGCTCAGAGGTTGGCCATTGCTGCTAACGGTCAACCCAGGTTCCAGCCAACCGAAGTACATATGTCGAATAGTCAGGTTGGTCTTTTGGGGCGGCATTACGGTAATCCTGTATCTTTTTTATGATGTCGGTGACTCGGTAAGTCGATACACAGAAGCCCTCTGATCGTGTGAATATTTCCTGGAAACGCACGATCGATTCACGCAGCCTTTTTCATTTGTCTGCATCGGCCACACGGATGAGCTCGAGCCAAGTACTTTGCCGAAGGTGTTTCGCAAACTGATGCAACCGAAATGACGAGCCCAACATGTGAGCTGTCAACAGCTGTAGAAGGATCCGGTATCGGGCCAAACACTCGCTTCGGAGTTTGTATCGACAGGTCATGATTCACACTTGCGAACACTTGCGAGTTGTAGCAATGAGCCCGACATCATACACCCAGCACTGCCACACATCAACAAGTATATAAAAGGCCCCCTCCCAAATTCTAGTCCGATCTTGCCTTCTCATCCAACTCAACAACACTTGGTCATCTATTGACTGGTGTTTCCAAATGACTCTCTCCTACTTCAGGGCTCCAGATGGTCTCGGGTGACGCCTCACACAACCGGCGTCTTTGATCTGAAAGTCGCTTCATCTTTTCCATTTCCTCTTTGCCACTTTACTTGTGTGCAATTCCCCTTCGATTCAATCTCGGGTCGCCATGCAGCCCAGCCCGTCTTTGCGATTTGCTTCTGGGGGATCTATCATCTTGGCCACCACTTCAACAACGAGATCCATCAATCCCATGAACACCACCACCACAGCCTGCCAACAATGACACGAGATATAAGTCCTTAACAACTCACGGGCTGGCCGCCAGGACAGACACATTGTGTGAGCCAAGTTTTTCCACCTTTGCCGCCCTTTAGCCTTGACTCTTTATAAGACGGCAGTGGGCGACACACTTCGATAAATGCGCCTTAGAAAGCTAACCACAGGCAACAGCCTCGTCTTCCAAGGCGCATCAAACATGCTTTGGAAGATGAGACTTGAGCGCATCCGTTGTAGCTTAGCCTATCCGAATCCCTGCAGACAATGCCTGCAACGTGAACATGATCATGTCGCACCCAAGGCCGCACGAGCATTGTATGATCAGCGGGAGAAACGGCCTGCGGTAATCTGATGCTTGAGACAACATTGACAAACTCCAGGCCCAGCTCTCTAGTCAACAAGCAAGCACAGTCATCGCCATTAGCCGACTCTATGCAACAACTTGGGTCTTCTGCCAGAACGTCAAAACAGACCTGGCCCACCTCCTGCGACCTTTGCGACGAGAGATCCGCTCTCGAGAAGGCGCAGTTGTGACAACGCTGTCACACAGCTTATTGGGGTTGGGCACGGTGTTCCCGGATGGACCGAGAAAATGACAAGGCGTAGTTTGAGCGGAACGATGATCGCCTTGCCGCGAAACTCCGGGAACTATAAAGCACGAACAGATTCCACATAGCGAAACGAAGCGACTCGAGTGGCCAATGTGACGGTTACCCGTAACTGCTCTGTCCGTCGTTTGCATGTACCTATACATCCCGCACTAAGCTGGTACTCATCAGCTTACTGTTCTGACCTTTTGGTCGGATCGGCAGGGATATCCGATTCCTCACAGCCAAGACCGTGCTATGGTTTCTATTGTCGACGAGTAGAGGTGTTCAGAGCGGAGGAGAATTGGCGGTGAGGAAGCCAAAATGGCTCGATTCATGTATGAAAGCGAAGGAGAGATGTGAAGGGGGAACGAATTGATTGAGCATGATGGAGGAGAGGAGGAGAGGATGAGTGAAGGGGCTTCAAGAAGCCAATTGTAGTTGTTCATCTTTCCTTAGTCTTTTCTTTCTCGTTGTTAATATTGAATCCACATGATTCAAACTATCTCGGTCTTCTTCAGTGACGCCGTAGAGGTGGGCAAGATAGCCAACGCGGTGGCGCGGGCGGAAACTGCTGCGTACCTGTTCATCCTCGCCTGGGTTTTGCAGCACTCCTGTACATTTGGCCAATACCCTTCAGCCTGTATTGAGCTTCCACTTGATGAAATTCCATCATGCACCTGAATCGCCATTTTCTAACCATCAAAATGATGTCTAGACTAGGTTCGTCAAATGGCCAGCGTGATTATTCCATAATTCCTGCGCAATCTCATCACGAAGGTCCTCGGCAGTCCTTTCGCCGACCACCTCATCGGCCATCGTTAAAGAATCGGTGCGGATAAACTTCTCATACGCTGACAAAGCCTCTTCTTCCCGTTCAATGTAATCGTCCGGTTCAAGACCATCCATCAGGATGAAGTTGTGAAGTCCTGTAGCCGCAAAAACAATACGTGATTGGTCCAAAATATTGTAGTCTGGAGGACTGGAACTGAGAATTTCCCACCGCTTTTTCATCATGCTGAAAACCTTTTCAACTGTGATCTGAATTGAGGAATGTGTGACATTATATACCTCCTCAGGAGTATCCGGTAGCAGGCCCAACTTGGCGTAGTCCTGTATATGATAACGGGTCTTTGCGTACGGACACAGGACGCCACGACGAGAATTCCCAAAGCCAGTACCAGCGACGAAAAAACGGCCCTCGGGAATCACAAAGTCCTTCGTACTGGCTATTCGCATAAGTCTTGCATTGTCAACAGAGCCCTCGGCGCCCGCTAACACGTATACGAAGCGTCCACCAAAAGTAACAGCCGCAAATACTTTCTGAGAGATATCTCCATTTCGCGACCGGAACCGGCTTTGTTGGTCCAGAGGCACATGTGCCGCGATATCCATGCTGCCAATCGCGCCAATACATCCATTGAAGGCAAAGTACTTCTCGTCGGTGTTCATTTTGTCAGAGACGTACACATCTCCCGGTAATTGAACGAAGGCATTATGCAGCGTTTCCATGTGGGTGAGGACGTCATGGAATATACGGCTCACGGATGATTGGCTCATTCGAAATTGATGTGCCGCACTGCGTTGGTTCTTGCCAAGGCCCATGATGTACAGGAAGACCATCACCCTCTGCTCACAAGTCCGGTGTAGAGTGTCCTCGAAGGTTGTATTGGCGCGTAACCACCTTACAAGGCGATGAAACTGAATCTTTGTGACCCGCAAGACCTGCTTGAAGATGTGATCTGGACTTTCCAGTAGCGACTGGGCGTATTCCGTGGCGGCTGACTCCGAAGGTGCACCTTCAGACGCGTCCCCAGGATGACAATGGGGGGAGGCCCGATTGACTCGGCGTAGTTCTTCCTCAAGGACTTGATCGGGGTATTTGATATCACTCAATACATATTCAATGAAAGCATCGGCTTTGGAGGTTTCGGCATCGTCGTTTTCATAGAAGCTGGTTTGGTAAGATGGGCTCTCCGAGTCGTAATCGGGAGAAGAAGTGTCCATTGTGTAGTATGTACGTGTTGCTGGAGTTATAAGGGAGAAGCATATGCCTAGTATCACGAGAAACGCGTCCTACGCGAAGAAAACAACTTCATTAGTAGATATGTAGGTGGCTGAGGCCCAGAGTCTGAGCGTCTGTTCTGTTCTGTTCTAGTCTAGCAACTGCAGAAAAGTGAGGATAACGAATTTTTTTTGGGCGACCATTCCTCATTTGGACGAAAAATCCA
>SRQG01000334.1:0-31689 GCA_018360325.1 Claviceps aff. humidiphila group G2b | reverse complement strand
ACTGGCAACGTCACTCACAGAGTCACAATTCCCGCCTAACTGCTTTTCCGAAGCGACGCGAGGTCCCTCAGCCCCGGAGCGCAGCGGAGGGCCGCTGGGGGACCTGCTAGTTACATGGGTCTGGAAGAATAACCGACCAACTGGCCAATGAGAAGATTACTCACAGGATCGCCGCGGGCCCTGGTCTGATGCTTTTCGATCGATCTCATCGTCTGGGCTAGGTAGGTATGACTTCCTCGCAGCTATGAATCCTCAACCCTGCTATGTGTCGTGAGTCAACCTGTCGTTATTCGTAGCACGAGCGCGGCCGTAACTGATGTAATTAGCAATGGTGGGAAAGTCCAGGATTGAGGCGTTGGGCTACTCTGTAGATCGTTCGTCCATCAACGTAGGTATCGGCTTGCTCTTGTTTCATCTAAATCAAGTATGAATTACTATTTTCCCATCGGTAATACAGCTGGACGCACCGCGACTGTTTCAAGATTTCCATGTCATCACGCGGTCCATGATGGTTTCTTTTTACCTTGACTTGATATTTTATTGCCATCTTAAAACCTCCTGAGTCCTGAATTTGCCCCGGCACGTTACAGGTAACAGGAGCGGGGCTCCAAGTTCGCACGATCACCATCACAAATCACCTCGGCGAGTCCCAAGTCAACAGTGTAAGAGGCCTTCCACGATAACGGGAAACTTGGCCGCAAGCAAATCATGTTCGCTGTTGTATGGCGAGTCGCGACGAGTGCCCCCCGCGACACAGGCGCGGAAGCCGCGGGTGTTCCGGAAGCGGCACGGCTCTTTGATGGACGTGATTGGCTGCGCGATCGGCGTGGAGCCCGGATCGCGCGGGCCAAACATGGGAACAAAGACGACAGCTTCAGTCTACAAAACTTACGGACAATCGCATTCTCGTTCCTGCGCTGCACAATCTTGCCCTTTACAAACGAACTCACGGCCAAACATCACAATTGCCATCCCGACATCGTTCTGCTCAGCGCGCGTACTCGATTGAAACGCTCCCCGATGGGAGCATCCGAACAACACCACCCCCACGTCGTCGAGGTGTAGAGCCGACTTGACAATGACGACAACGTTGGTGGGAAGGGCGTCGATACGGGGAGGGACTGAGACGGGGCGCATGATTCTGCTGAATTTCTGTGCGATTGGAATCACGTACGTGTCTTGCCGTGCTGCTGTCGTGCTTCCCTGCAATGGGCGGAGGGATCGTCTAGTATCCGACGTTAATGCCGTGGTGCAGCTTTACATGGATCGTCGAAATGTCGTGTAAGTCTGCCCGCGCACTCCCTTGCGAACGAAGAATACAGAGAAAGCAATCGCTTACAATCGTCATGATGCTCCTTCTCTCCAGACTGCACCCCGTATCTCCTTAACCTCGGCCTAACAAAGTCCAACACATCCCTCATCTGGCTCGCCGGCCCGCTTTCCGGACTCCTCGTCCAGCCCATCATCGGGGTAATATCCGATGAAAACACATCTAAATGGGGTCGCAGACGGCCTCTGATGGTCGCAGGAGCCCTAATCGTGGCGTGCTGTCTCATCGTGCTGGGCTTCACAAGGGAGCTCGTCGGGCTGGTGCTGCCGCGGGACAGCCCCTCAGCGAGGGCTCCCACGCTGGTCCTGGCCGTATTGTCCATCTACGTGCTCGATTTCGCCATCAACGCCATCATGTCGTGCTCGAGGAGCCTGATTGTGGATGTGCTCCCGCTGGAGAAGCAGCAAGCAGGCGCTGCGTGGGCAAGCCGCATGAACGCCGTCGGACACATCATCGGGTACAGCGCCGCGGCTCTCAATCTGCCCAGTCTCCTAGGCGCAACGCTCGGCGCGACGCAGTTCCAGCAACTCACAGTCATTGCCATATTGGCTATGCTATCCACCACGGGCATCACCTGCTGGGCCGTCCGGGAACGCGTCCTCGTGTCCTCCAGCCGCGCCCACGGCGCCGGAAGTAGTAGTTCCGGGATGCAAAACCCTCTCCGGGTCCTACGGCACATCTACTCGACTGTGCGTAGTCTACCGCCGCGCGTCCGCGCCATCTGTTGGGCCCAGTTCTGGTCCTGGATCGGCTGGTTCCCCTTCATGTTCTACAGCACGACGTGGGTAGGCGAGACGTATTTCCGGTACGATGTCCCCGCTGAGGCGAAGCAGTCGCAGCACAAGGGCGATGCTCTGGGCGAGATGGGCCGCATTGGAAGCAGTGCTCTCGTTCTGTATTCCACTGTGACGTGCGTGGCCGCGTTTGTGCTGCCCATCTTAGTCAAGTCCCCAGACGAGGAACACTACACGGCGAGGCCACCACCAGTCGTGGCCGGGCTTCTAACGAAACTTCAGGCAATGAAGCCCGATTTGTTGACTATGTGGATTTTGGGACATTGCATGTTTGCGGGGACTATGATCTTTGCGCCGTTTGCGACGAGTTTTCGCTTTGCGACCGTCTTGGTTTGCCTGTGTGGAATGTGAGTTGTGCCATCCATCTAGACCGATGGGCTTCCTTTCTCGCTCAAACCCCCATTGCTGCCCTCCCCCCCGTTTTAACTACAGGCCCTAGTTTTCCCCAGCCGTTCCCTTCTCAAATTTCTATCTCTATGAGTCCTTCATGATTGACAAAGTCTTCCAGACCATGGACCATCGCCGGCTGGGCCCCCACAGCCCTCCTCGGCATCGAAGTCAACAAAATGACCTCAGACAGCACCAGACGCCTCTCCCACGACCACGACCACGACCACGACCCTGACTTTAACCCCTCCTTCTCCCCCGACATAGAACTCGCCTCCCTCGAGACGCCCCCTTCATCTAGCCTTCTTGGCAACGGCCACGGCCCGGAATCCGCCGCCCCCGGAGGAGAATTATCAGGCATATACTTTGGCATCCTCAACATCTACACCACCATTCCCCAGTTCATAGGCTCCCTGATCGCCGCCGTGGTGTTTGCAATTCTGGAGCCCGGTAAGAGTAAAGAGTTGGCAGGCGGGGCCGAGGAAGGTGTTGAGAAGGCTGCGTTGCCGGACGCGGATGGGCCGAATGCGATTGCTGTGTGTTTGTTTATTGGGGCTATTTGTGCTCTTGGGGCGGGGTTTGTGACGTTGAAGTTGAGGAACCTGTGATGTGTTGTTGTTTGCGTGGCTGCGTGCGTCTGTATGTTTGTTTGCATGGTTGTGTGTATATGTAACTACACATGTGTATATATTTGTACCATAGATGAGTCGGATAGGGGGATAGGGAGATAGGGAAATAGGGGGTTAAGGTGGTTGGCTCCCTTTGCCTCATGAAGTTGAGGACGAAATTACTGTGAAGCTGTATCATTCTTCATCGGCATAATGTTAAACTGTCTAATCTGGTTTGGATTCGCCGGGTCTGATCTGAGGCTTGGGTCGGATTGCCTTCCGGGTATTCTGGCGAGTAGACTACCTAGCTACATGCATACTTGAAGAATTAGGTACTTAGTGTGCACATAGTACCTAAGTATATGAGCAACTACATCGCCATACCGAGAACTCTTTCGTCAAGCACCGCGACGGTACGTAATAAAAGCAATGCCCCCATAGAGGCAGAGACAGAGGTCAAGATGGAAGAGGAAGTTGCGTGATTACGGCAAGGACATGTAATAGAGATAGTGTAACAGATGGCAACGGATGCAACTAGATACGCAATGATGGATACGATGGTGCGATATGTTGCGTCCTGGTATTGTGCACAAAACATTCACGCCATACACAACACGCATTCATCGTTTGCGCTTCAGTCGTTCAGAGCTGCCATACTGCGCCTGCAGCACGTCGTCATTGGTAATATATCTACTACAATCACATACTCGCAGTTATCTACACAAAACGGACTGAAATCCTGCGATAACCTATATCTCGCCACGGGCATCGTTCTCACGCCGCCCTGTCACGATACGTCGGGGAATTGCGACGTCGCAAATCTCCAGGGTAGGCATTCATGCCGAGGTTCACCTCCCCCAGTATCCAGGATCCAAGCTCAAAGAGGAAATCAGCTCCTTGACATGTCCATTCGAGTCCGTTGCATCATCATTCTAGTCAGTCATATCCAAGTCCAGAAAGCCATAGCAAGTCTCACTACTCTTCCGCATTCAGTCTCGCTTCCGATCCCGACCCGCCGGACCCGGGCATCTTTTTCTTTGTCACGCAGTTAGTGTACATCTTTCTGCTTTGCGCCGGGTCATGTCTCAAGATTGTCTAATCCCGACGCCTTTCGCCGAACACGAATCGAAGGTCTTGTCAGGGGGGGAGAGAAGACTCAAGAGGTCTCTCCTTGGGCTGATTCTGACAAACGTCAGCATGATACGGCGGGGTTCGGGAACGGGGGGTCCCGATTGTGTACGCGTTGCTCAACAGCCGCATGTTGTGGAATATGTAGGTACTTGTTTCTTGGTGCCTATCCTGCCTCGATAGTTGGTCTCTTGTAAATTCTTCACGCTTCCCCGCGTGGGGATCGTGGCTGTCGTACCCCTTTCTTGTTCAGACTTCGGCTGTGCTCATGTCTGCATCTGGACGTCTCGGCAAACTCGCGCCGAGAATGGCTACTATGTATTGTACTGTGCGTGCTGTGGTGATGCGTGACGTGTCTATTTTCCCGATTTGTGCAAGTGGTGACTGCTTGTACCTGCTTTGTACTACAACAATCTCGATCGGGTCTCGCCGTATCCCACATTCTTCTCAGGTTGGTTTCCCTTTACTTCCTGTCTTATTTTCACGGAGTACCTTGGAGTACTAGATCCCTGCAGCGCGAATAAATGGTCTTGGGCACGAGGTCAATGGCCACTTCAGTCGATTCGTCACCAGTCAGTCAGTCGGCCACTCCGAAACAAACGTTTTTAGAACTGGGTGGAAGGAGAAGGCCATGGCTATGAGTCTATGACAAACGGAGTTCCTGATCTCTAAAGAAACTTGAGCCATAGTCACCGACGATTTTTTTCACACGGTCGTAAAGTTGACATGTCAAATCTTTGCCTATCGATCTTTGGTGTACCCAATGGCTTTCAATAGTATGAAAAAACTATAGGCCTCTTGGGAAGGAGGGGGGGTACTTTCCCGACCGCAATGATGATATCAAATGTGTAGTACTTCGCGTAGAAGGTCCTTTCCGGGCGTCTCTGTTTTCGACCTTCGAGACTCATGTCAGACACGAGAGCAGCCAGCCAACGTCATGCGGTCTAGCTTATTCCCGGTTTCATCAAGCCGCATAAGCAGATATTCCCAATTAAGGCAGGTCGTACCGATTATAACTTGTAGTAGCTGTTGCGTGCGGAAGCCTCCATTATTGCAGGCTTCTACTTCACATCTTCAGCAAGCTACTCGGAATCAGTACTACGTGGCGACCTAGGTAGACTCTCTAAGAAGCCCCCTGATGAGAATGATACTTAGGCATCCACCATTCTATGGCTGAGCCTTGGTGGCGGCGGTGAGTAAGCGGCGACTAAAGACATGCCATAATATCTCCACTTGAAGTCGTTTGATGTTCGAGAGAGCATATTTTTGCTCAGGGATACATTGAATCAAGTTCTTGAACTTTGAAGTCTTGCTGCCAGGGAAACACGTGCTTCAAAGATGCTCTGGTCAGGTTATCACGGATGAAGCGACTTGACGGATACTTGGCGGCAATTTGCTGCTTGCAACTACAAACCGAAAAAGGGATTTGCGGCACTGTCATTGACAATTGTTGGACATGGCCGGCTCCACGGGGTGGGCTATCAGCAGCGACATGTCCACTTTCGCTGCCTTCGCAAGTCTTGATTAGACACTTTATCAAATTATTACAATGAAGTACCAGATCGATCAGTGTTCACTCTCCGGTGTGTGTTAGAGCCTAGAGGCCTGGCGAACCAGCCCAAGATTCCAGAGACTGTGTGTATGGCTTCACTAAGCACTTGACCTGGTCTATATCAGCCGTCAAGCTTGATGAATACATTGCCAGCAGTGAGAGCCAAGGTAGAGTACCTACTACCTTCAGCTTCACCCTATTTCGGCATCGCCGGCTTTTGCGGTTCGGTAAGACCGACTTAGTATCATATTTTGGTCCTATGACAATTCGACGGGTTGTCTTTCCATAGAAAAGGGTAGCTCACTAGCCAAAGAGACCGAGTTTTTTTTCTCGTTCCATTGATCAGAACACTTGCGGATTCAGATCTGGACGGACCCTAGTCGTCAAGTATTGTGGTGGGTAATTGAGCTAGAGATCGCCTTGTGGTTTTAATCATGCGCGGCAAATGAGAGCATGCTCCGCTTTGGGGACGATCATCACAATCTCGATAAATCAAGCCATAACAGCTCCTCTGTGTTGCCTAGGATACCTGGGTGATTTTTGGTAAATGATCAAACCCAAAGTAGGTGGCAGTAAGGTTCCAACTTCCTGGGTTGAGGGAGACGACGATCGAAACTGGAATATCTCCTGATCAGTTCCGGCAGTGACCGACCCTGCCAATATATCGGCCCTGATGAGAGGAAGCCATTCGAGCCACTGAGCGCTGAGTGGCTTCATGTATGAGATGTGATATTCCAATATTGGGACCTTCACTTGGGCCTTGGCCCTCTGCAAGTAAAAGCCACGGGTACACGAATTGTTATGTCCCCGTTTAGCCCACAAGCACATCCCAAGAGAAGGGCTCAGCTCCGTGAACTGACACACGAATCATCGGCCTCGCCAGAGTCGCCGCAGACCGGACGGTCCGGACCACGTGCTGACATTTTTGCTCTGTCACTCACCTGAAGTAGACGCGAGCTTTCGTCGCTCCTGTCTAGACTCTAGTCTCTAGCTAAGAGCTTGTGCATGCATGCAGCTTCAGGACTTGCTACGATACCGATGGTGGAAATCCAAGCCGTACATTGACAATTGTTGAGGGGCCACTATCGCCAACGCCGTGTTGGCACTCGCATCATGCTCAGCCGTCTCTGCAATTCTTTTTCCGAGCAGCATAGCTTGTTTTGTAACGCTTAAGATAGATATTGTGGTACGACAGGCGGGCGGCGTACATACCTTGGTCGATGTGTGTGTGGGCTATCGTCGGCATAAAATGCCAAGTGAACAAATGTGTAATAGTATTGACGAGATAAACCCCCTCTCCCTCCTATTGGGGGTTGAACATACCTACACATTAGCAGAGAGTTTCAGGCAAGAAAAAAAGAGCTCATCCTTCTGAATCTGCCACGGTATTTGGAGAATGCCCCGACCGTTGTCTTGCTGCATTGAAACTTTGCAGAAGCTGATATTGACATTGGAATATGGGGAAAGCGATGCAGTATGCATCCATCCCACAGAGTATGCTTTAGCACACGAGTCGACCCCTGTGCCACAGGTTCCCGTGCCTCTGTCGGCAACAGTCAGGCCGAAGATATGGGTCACAAGACGAACCCAACTTCGCAGTCTCGCCCGATTCTTTCAGTAGCTGACCTGTTCGATGTGCTATGAAACGAAACGTACGCTTCTATCGCGCGAGTCCTCGGGCTAGACTGGCAGGGCAGTGAGTGAGTGAGGAACAAGTTGCCCGATGCCACTGCCAAGCCTTCTGCGACTTGGAGAAGCGTTGTCGGCTTGTACCTACATACCCAGCTGATCGTGTATCCTTGTTGGGCAAGGCCACTTAGCGTGGACGATGGACCATCACAAATGCCGATTACCCTGCTGACAATTGCATGCTATTAGCGTATCGAACCAAGGACAAGAGTTCAGGGCTCTCATGCCGTTGGATCACGATGTGCTTTGGCAAGTGGATTTCGTAGGCGTGGTTCTCCAATCCGCTTGGCGAGATCTAGACTTGAGAACTTGAACAGCAAGCAGTATGTGAGCAGTGACTCTTTTCCCGAGGCGCAAGGACGCTCACGATCAGCAAAGCCAACAGTTTGTATGTAGTAGGTAATACACACCACACCTACATACCATCAGAAGATGGCAACGGAAATGCATGGCCAGATCCCGTTTGGACCGAATGCATGGCACTTGAGTACGCAAGTGCGGACCTTGGGTGACAGGCGTGGCTCCAAGGATGACCCAGGTCTCTCGACACTACAGAGACGGCAGGGTATCCCTACAGAGGCCGCGAGGAAGGTGGGGATAGCCGAACCGAGAAGCTTGCCAATGCCAAGGGGGGGTGCCAAGGGGTGCCCAGCGTTGCCGTGATGATCTGGAGCGACAGCCGGCCGGGCGGCCCTGATCATCATCAGCCCGTGAGGTGGTGGGGCGACCTGGCGTGACGGTCTGCCAATGAGCTGTTCGGGAGGTAGCGGAGGAAGACAGCAACGGCCGCTTCTTGCCATTGGGCCGTATAGACGCCCGTCAGCCCGTTGATTTCCGCGCTTGTCCCAGTTCAACATTTCCATTGTCATGTCCTCCACAGGACACATGGCTGGGTCGACGGCAGAGGCAGCCGGCCCTTCGCGCTGGGTCTTGGCCGTTCCGGATGTCAAACAAAGCTCAAACACAGCAGAACAGACCTCTCGTTCTTGCCCAGCGGTCGCTCCGCGGGTCACATGTCTCGGGTAGCACTGGGTCGTGTAGTGATCTGGGCCAGTCGGATCGATTGGTCGAGTTCCAAGTCAAGAGTAAGTTCTCCAAACCAGGAACGGAAAATCTTATTCGAGGCTGGGCACCGTGAGCAGGCTAGGCGAAAACGTGCGGTAGTTGCGATGTGGTTAGTGGAAGAAGGGTCTCTGGTCGTTCTTTCCTTCCAAATGCGACATACGTCAGTCGCTGGCGCCCAGGTGGCGGGTACAAGGTGAGACAGGCGGCCCCTTCTCGTCGCCCGAGCACCTTTCGAGCGCGCCCTGGCCAAATTTCGCGGGGCATCTCACAGTTGGCTCCAGTGGCTTACAACTGTCCGCCACTCGTCGGCACTGAACTGACTCGACAAGACGATGCTCGATGCACAGATGTCGTCTCGAATAACGGCGACATTTCCCTTGGTGCCAAAAGCCACGACACTTGACGTCTAGTCTTGACGGGTACCTGACTTGGCTGCCGTTGAACCTTCTATCAAGCTTCTAGTGCGTTGAGTATCATTTGTCTCGTCCTGACTTCTGCTTCTACTAGCCTAGTGCAGATCGGCGTTTGGACAGTGACGATTCGTGCGGCAAGACCCCCAAGACTGTGACAATGGTACAATGCATCACCATCCAACATTGCCACGCCATGCCACGCCGTGCCACGCCGTTTCGACTGCTTTGTTCTGGAAACAAAGGCTCAACCCCTGGCATCGACCTGACGGCACGAAATGCCCCAGCAAAAATACCCTAATAGGGAAATCTCCGCTCCCTGCGCCCGCCCGCCGTCTGAAGCCTCAGCCATCTCGGCCGGGCAATTTGGTATTTCGACGACGTAGAAGCACCAGGCCAGCGAGTCAATTAGCTTCCGTCGTCGCTACCTATCGCAACACACTCTTGCTGTCGAATACGTTGATTCTGTCATGTGGCTCGCGCCAATCTAGGAACCCGATCTGAGCCACGATCGAGAACCCATGATATTCGTGTCAGCGTTGCGCTCTGTCAAACACGAATAATTAGCTGTCTCATTGACGGATATGGCAAGTTGATGGGCACCATTGGAGGAGAGAGCCCGAGACTGCAGCACCGGGCTCGACCGAGAGACGGCTGGTTACGCGTCCGACCGCTAACCCAAGCCCTGGGAGAGTGCTTCGGATTTTATTTCCTCTGCTAATATTCGGGCTAGCGAAGCTGCCTAGACAATCAGCAGGCTGTGGCTTACAAGTATTCGTTTCCCGGACATCACAGCCAAAATCATCATGTTGTTGTTGTTGTTGTTGATGCTGCTTACCAAGATGCCCCAAACCGACAGCCATCTACATAGTTGGCCGCACCCCTTATCCCACAGGCTACAGCTTGGCTTGGCTTGGCTAATCAGGGTCTCCGGAGGTACATACTATGATACTCATAGGAACATGTTCTTCATGGTCCTGTACTGAGCTTTGCCCTAGTCCCTCGTCTCTCGGCACTCGTCTCATCCCTCCCGGATACCGCCTACAAGCGTACACACATCAAGTCTCACGCGACTTGGGACGGCCGGGCGTTGTGAAGAACATTAATTTAGAGTCACACACTTGGGCCCGACACGCAAGTACGCACCATGGCCTATCTCGCTGGCTCTCATCATAATACTCGCACCCCATGGCACGTCGCTTCTTGGGCATGTATAAACATGTACATCGGCATAGAGCTTGGCCACATTACAGGCCTTCTGTACGACTACGGAGTACAAGCCTTGCTGGAACCGGACACCTCCGCCTGTGGCCTGTGCAACCCGACTGTCCCTGGTTGCTGGGTGCAGTGTGCACTACTCCCGTAGGCCAGAGCCCACTCTCCGTGGCCCTCAATCAATCAGGGCGCCGCGCTGTTGCGTCTGCAGCCGGTTTGCACGCACGCGCAGATGGGGAGATGGTGAACTCAGAACTGTGATGAGGAAGGGCGAGATGCGACTCGTGAGTGGGATAGGGACTGGAGCTGCCTATACCGTATACAGGTATGGGGGTCCCATCGGTCCCGACGCCATGATGTGGCCGCTTTTCCCCGCCGCATGCTCTCTCAAGGCTCAGCTCAGCTTCCAAGTGCCAACAATAATAGGCCTGAGAAAGAGTATTTACTATTGAGAAGGCGATGCCATCTCTGCTCTGCTATACGGAGTACATATGCAGTCTCGCTCGGATTTCGCCAATAAACATACCGAGGGATTTGAGACATGGCATCCCATCCTAAGATAAATGCCCGTGGGGGAGCGCGGCGCGGGAGGAGCACAAGGGTTTTTCTCAACACCCCCCTCCGCCCCCCGTTTTTCGTCAACCCCCGGCCCACCCAACCAGAACGGCGAAAGAAGGGGTCAGTGGTGTGCGCGGTCTGATGCCGTACCTTGGGTGGGTGTCTTAAAGCCGAACTATCAAACTAACTCTGGAGTCAATACTACTACAGGTACAGGTACGTGCCCATGCTCTAAGCATGAGATTGGGGGTTATCCCCTCCACTGCCAGTGGTAGATTAGCTCCTCCGACTTTGGGACCCGTCCCCTGTCTTGTCGTGGCCCCAGTTTCGAAGTCGTACAAGGAACTCGACGTTCAAGGGTTGTTTTGCAACGAGCCCACATGGAGACAGGACTTGTACCGCTTTCCCGTACTTAATAAGTATAAGCCGGCGTCCTCATGTCGAGATCATCCAGATCGTGCCTTACTTTTCTCACATTATTCACCAGGTTGTCTCACCTTGCTGCTTTCTTCCCGAAGTCTTCTATCAAGCCACTGAACCCTTTTCTCGTCATTACATCCTGTTCGACTGGAGGAACTCGGGCAATCAAAAGGCCATACAACCACACACATACACACTCATACGTTCACACACGCCCATACACATACACACATATATACACACGCACGCATACACTTACACACATCACGCCCATCCCTCTGTTCACCCGTACGAGGCGCAAGGCCAGTCCAAGCTGGTAGTGTAAACATACGTGGATATCTGAGCATCTCGAAAAGCCGGAAAAAAACATCGTCTCTCCACTTACCAGAGGCGATTCACAAGACAAGATAGATAGGGCGTGTACCGCTCTACAGAAGTGTCTCATCTTCTCAGATAGACACAGCATGAGGTATTAACCTCTCGGCCTCCACTCTCGCAGGAACTGTCGCTCATAAATTTCGGTAGTGCAGTAGCAATGCAGTTTGACCCTGTCTTTGACATGGCACCTAGATCAGCATTTACTTGGCCCGGTATGCGCGATCATATCCTCTTTCTGGCGAAGCAACAACATCTGACTGAAGCGGCGCTTAGGACCCCTAGACTCTGGATCTTCAAATAGCAGCGTTCTCGGAGCAGACCTAAACTCACTACTTAGCGGCGGATCGGAGGCAAGCTTGACGCCGCCTCCTAGTGAATCACGATCCCTCGCATCAAGCCCCCCTCGCGGCTCAATGACTCCCGATCAGCACGCTATGAACCAATATAGAGAAAGATCGCGACGCGAGACGAAACTGGCAGCGAGAATGAGACGCGGCGAAAGTTCATCCTACACCACCTCGCCACCTCCCATGTCGCTGAGCGACGCCTCTGGCTCGATTCCAATGCCCCTCTACTCGACAACGTCTCCCTCCATGTCCATGTTGCCAGGATCCGCCCCGAACCTGCAAGGCCAGGCATACATGCCTTCTTACAATCCTTCCATGCAAGATGTATCGCAAAACTCACACATGTTCACCTCGGCACCTTTCCAGCACTCAATGTAAGTTGATAAGATCCGGCGAGCATCCTTCGTCTCCAGCTTCATCAGCATTCAGACTGCTAACAGGCAAACGACTAGACCATCGTCTTACAGCATGCCGATGGACTATCCTACGCTCTATTCTGGACCGACCGACTACAGATATGCGGAGCCAAGCCACGCTCCGCATTCCTCGTACAACTCTCACAACACAGGGCGAAACCTCCCGTTGCCCATCTCGCACGATGGCAACCTCGTGTATGCTCCAGTGCCCTCGGGCGCCACAGTCGGCAGCACTGGAAGCAGTCAGGAAGGCAGCCATGTTCGAGTAGTACAGAGCAGGCCGAAACCTCGGTGCTGGGACCACGGCTGCAATGGCCGACAGTTCTCTACATTCAGCAACCTGCTGCGACACCAGCGCGAGAAATCAGGCCAAGCAACTAAAGCCACATGCCCTAATTGTGGAGCAGAATTTACTCGAACTACGGCACGAAACGGACACTTGTTACACGATAAGTGCAAGCAGCGCAAGGGCAGCTAAGAGGGGAAGGGTTCCTCGTCTTTCACGAACAGGACTTCAAAAGTCGGAGGGGCCCGGGGTGGAACGAGAAAATACTCACCGTCGCCCACTAAAGTTGCCGGCGCTGGAGAATGGTGTGGAGATAATGATACTACCCGCAAGGTAGAGAGTGCCTCGACTGGTGCTTCCCGCCTTGCTTTAATTTCTGGATTGCTACGAAACACTCGAACATTTTTGCATTCAACGAATCGAGCTTTGTTTATCTTGGGATATCTAATGTACGATAGACATGTCTTTTACTCTTTTCTGGTACATGTCCAGTTTATATTTACTACTAAGCCTTTTGCTGTTCTTTCTTCATTTTGCTATTCCCAATTTTTTTCCTGTCCACATACATTTTCATATTTCCCGGTTGACTGCTTTCGTTTTTTCTCCTTTTCATTTTGCATACGTCAGCTGCATCGCTTTTTCTGGGCTATGGCACCTGAGGCGGAGCTTCTCTCTCCAAGCTTGCGCAAGAGGCCAGGGGGGGTGTGATGGCGCCGTCGCTGCCTCACCCCCACTGACCAGTGACCGCATGGGCATCTTAGGGCAGAGAGCTGTAAAAAATGGTTGAGTTGGAAAACCGTCCAGTCAAGCGTTCGACTGGGATGGCAAAAACGTGCCGAGGGCCAGGGGTGCTGAAATGACGATCAATTACTGGGACATGTCCACGTGTTCTACATGGTGACGAAGGGGGGGGCTTTGGAGTTGAAGCTTCGACAAAGTTATAAGGCGCATTATGAAGTTCCAAGAGCGTTTCCATGTTATAGTCCCTAGTCCCTACAGATAAGAGCGGGGGGCAAGGGATAGTAGCCAGACTTTTTTAGATTCGTCAACTTGTAGTCGACTTTTTTCCTCCCATTATGACGACCTCTATCTGGTCATTCATAAAAGAAAAACTCCTGACTAACTTCTTTGTGATTGGCGTTCGATGCGCTGCATTGAAGTTGGGATCATTACACTAACTCTTATCCTGCTCGATTCTGCCGTTGATGATGATCAAGGGGTTTCCATATCTGTCGAATGCTTGAAAGAGGGCATGACCATTGACCATTGAACCAGAGAAGGCCGGATGAACAGAAGCCCCCGGGGCGGTCTAATCGGCCGCCGCAGTTAACAACTTAACGTGACGAAAGAGATCGCCGCCGGGGGAGGGGGGGGCACCGTTGTTCAGCGAGCCGCATAACCACATGTTGGGCCGGGATCAAAGTCTTGTGTGTGCGTGGTAATGGGGTTGAACCCGTTGAACCGCTGCAACTCTGTTTATTGACTTTGGGAAGCCCCCGGTCCCTTTCCTTCTCTAGTCCAGTCGCCTGTTTTCTTGGCCTTGAACCCCCCCATGCAGCCAAGCACTTCCGATGCAGGCCGGCCGAAACGCCGCACGTCAATGAACGGGCGAGTACATACATACCTACCTACATACATATGTACATACATACATACATACATACATACATACATACATATACATTACAATACATACATACAATACATACATGATACATACATTGTATACGTACTCCGTCTCCGTAGAGGAGGGGGGGGGATTGTTCCAAAGCTGCCCTTTCCCTCCCCTCGTGCGAGATGCAGCGCAATGTGGTGCGATTGTGTGTTTGAACAGGGCCAATCTCCACGATGGGCCGAGTTATTTCAACATGGCCGGTGTGTGGGGGTAGGGCAGAGCGGACCCGGCGCGCGCATAACGGGCTTTCCGTTGGTCAACTAGATGTGCTCTCAATTTTTGGTCATGACTTGCTGACTCTTTCTTTTTTGTGTGTATGACTCTTTCCATGCGCGTGATATGGACTCATTTGCTTCTATGTACTTTTGGTTGTGTGTATGACTCTGTGTACCATGGCCTTGATGTGATTGCTCCGGGGTGACCACTGACGGCCTTCAATAGGTACCTAGGTATGGAGACTATACTCCTATAGCCCTGGGTGTGGTTAGAATGTTCATCTTCCGCGTTGGCTCCCCCCTCACTTTCACGATGGAGGCGTACTTTTTTTTCTTCATAGGGAGCAAACAAATGGGAATAAGAAAGGATTCAAAGTCCACGGAAGTTTGAGAGACACCAAACATTCCTCAGCTTGTTATTAGTCCTTTGAGAACAGCTATCGAGAGGGAGCTCCTTTTGACTGTACATACATACCACTCCGTACTCCGTATAACAAAACAAAAATGCATGCCGACTTTCAACTACATACATGCATACATTCATTCATACATTGACATACCTTCGATAGAGCGCCAAAGCCACACACGACCAAGTCAGGCCAAGGCCGAGACCCCCACCCGCGCTGGCTCTTGACACTTGTAACCAGAATCAGTGGCATTTTATTCTATGTAATTTTCTACTTCTTTCTGCCCATGGTCCCTTTGGGCACTAAGCAACCAGACATCAGACCAGAAAGCCGGACTAGGCCAGACCAGACCAGACCAGACCAACGCGTTCCCCCACCACCCCTTCTCTAATCCTCGTTTGGCAAACATCCGGCAACGGCCACGACTGGTCAGTGGTGTTTCTTCTTTCTTTCCTCTCTGGATCCCCGCCTTGCAAGGTCCCTACAAAATAGTCACATATCCGTTCTCCGTACGGACTATGTATGTACATACCTAACTCTGTACCTCCGTTACACACACAATGGCAATGGCTGCCTACAGAGTATACCCGCTAAGAAAGGGGTCTGACGTGGCCCTTGGCTTGATCAGGAAAGGCCGCACACATGGCGCACGCGAGGGAAGGAACAGCCGAGACCATGGCTAGGCTAGGTATTTGATTGGCAACGCGCGCGATGCCGTTTGGTGAAAACCTATATGTATACATAGGTACATACCTACCGGTACATACATAGAAGAATCTTGTCTTATCTTGCCGATGAAAGCAAGATGAGACAGACAAGGGGGAGCCAGGCGATCGGGGCCAATTTTTCTCGATATGGAAATCATGATGAATGCCGGAAAATAGAGGGAAATGACTCAAACTCAAGTACATAGGGCAGTCTGGTGGTTTTTTTTTTTTAGCTCGTGAATATCATGTCATGACAGATGAAAAAAAGGTGATCTCTAGCGGTCTGCGGAGTAGCTGGCTTGATCGCCTCTTAGCTAAATAGCAGAGGCGGATAATGGATATTGATGCATCATGCATCGTTATCGCGGATCGCGCATCTCGGTTGAGGTCTTCTTTTGCGTTGTTTGGGACGTCATGGCCCATGGGTAGGTAGCAGTCTGCTCTGCAAGACGCAAAAAGGCAATAGCTTCGAGCCTCGAGCCTCGAGCCTCGAGGCACGAGGGGGAGGGCCCAGTGGAGAGAGGACACCGCTCCTCTGACGAAGTATGTATGTACATACAATGTCGTCCAGGCAGCTTTTAGAGTTATTTGTAGATGTATGCGTACAGCGGAGTGTGTACATGTACCTACCTAATCAATCAACAATAGGCACCGGCTATCGCTCATGTGGAACCCAGCAACAAGGGGGAAAACGGGGCATGAAGAACTAAAAGAAGACGAAGGAAAAAAAAGAAGGCTAGAAGCTGCCGGGGTATGAGGGCTCAAGGGGGGTGAGAATTGTGTGATTCTGTGAGTGTGATTGTGAGTGAGTATGTAATGAGTATGAGTATGTGTGTGTGTGTGTGTGTGTGTGTGTACAGTGTGTGTGTGTGTGTGAAAAAGGCAGTCGAAGTTTTCCTAAATGGCCGGCCGGCGAAGCCGATGATTTGATAAACGAGGTCTGCAGAGCTCCACAGAAGAACAGAAGCTCAAGACACAAGTTTTAATTCGCTTGGCTATTTTACCGCTCCCTGAGTTTCCTCTGGGGTACGGAATACCATACAGGCTACATAGGTAGGTATGTACATATGTACGGAGTAGGTACCTACGAATAAGTCAGAGCAAAGTTTGAACACCCCCCCCTTCCCCTCCTTTTCCCCCTTTCTCCTACCCCGGTTCGTCTTCAGGCGGGTTGGTGCCAATTGCAATTGAGCCAGCGACCCAAAATTGCCGGCCGGTAAATCGACAAGAAGAAAATGTGGATCAATTGGTTGGCTGGGTGGGGGAAAGGGGGTAAAAAAAAGGAGAAGAAAGGTCCACGGGACGAGAGCGCATGATTGTTCGAGAAAAACAAGACTGGTGAATACGAATGATGAAAAGCCAAAAATATGTTTCTGTCAACGGCTTTCATGCCAAGTCTAGACGAAAAGAGGCAGTGATTGGAGGTGAGGTTCGAGGTTGGAGGTTCTTGTTTCGATTCTGACTCAGATGACCTCGAACCGGAACGTGGGTTATGTAAATTTGTGCTTTCGAACTTTGGGGGCGGAGGGAAGGGGTAGAACGGCGCTTGGCTGAGCCTGGACAAGTCAGCGTCTATGATTGGCGGACTAAATACGCGAAATAGAGCCAGGGCGGGGCTTCCCTTGCTGAAAGTCGATGCGGTCACACTGTGGGAACAGGGGTTTTCGTTCTTGTGTCGGTTCACATTGCCGTTTAACAAACAAAGTTCATGCACTTTTGGGGTCTCGCCTTAGGCGACAATGGCACGGTACGACCTTGGCATGTAGGCATGTACCACTTAGGTATGGCTCGCCTTCTTGTCCATTTGTCTGCGTGAACGCGAAGCAATTTCCCCGTGGATAGGAAAAATTCACAACGGTCTGCGTCTCCAATTTGTTCGTCGTGGCGGCTTATTTGCCTCACCGCGAATGCATACTAAGAAGAACAAGAACACATGGGGTAGCCTTCTTCTAGGGGTCCTACCCGCCACTACTTGGCAATTCTGGACCCATTTCATGTGCAACTAGAGAGCAAACAAAAGAAACGAAAAAGAAAAGAGAAAAAGAAAAAAAAACTGCCCGTCGGGCATATAGCATAGTTGAAAAATATGCCATTGTCTTATAACGCAGGGTATCTCGACGGGGGCGGACCCAAGAACGATGTGTGCACCTAGAGAACCACCACTACACATACATAAGAAGTCGCCTCCTATTACAATACCAGGTGACAAAAACCGATCTTGCGCGCATTTTAATTAGCTGAACGAAGTACGGGTCGGTCTTTGGCTGTCCATTTCGGCCCCCAAGTCCCTCTCCTCATAGCTGTCCTCTCTTTTGAGCGGCGAGCCCAAGGCTATAACAGCCTTAGAAGGTACGGGCATGATCTGAAACCCTTGAGGGAGGTCTGACGAGAGTGGTGAATAGGCCGATGCATAGAGCAAGGGTGCGGAGGCCTTCATTGGAGCATGCGGGGTGGGCATGGCGGACGATAACATGTGCTCTATGGAAAGATCAAATAATAATTTAATAAAACACCAGCGGTGCGTTTGAGGTGTCCGCTCTTGCCGTTGCAACTTGCAAATCTCGATGCACAATACAAACTTTTCCTTCTCTTCTCTCTTTCTTCTTCTCGAGCGACTCGCGAGTATCTGCCAACTGGAGACGGATTCCAGACTGAAACTGAAGAGAAGGTGGACACCGACGTGGACAGAGGCATGATACTCAAACGCAAATGGTGGGAGATCATGAGGTCAGAGGAAAGGAGATGGGCACAAATCACGCAAAGACTGAATCATCTTCGCGCCTCGGTCGCTCAATCGGGAAGCGAAAGCCGTTCTCTGTGATGCTTTGGGTTTCCGCGAGGCTTCCCGCTGGGCGATGAGGCAGCCACCGAGAAGGAAAGGGTATGCATGGTGGTCATGCGACCTGGGCTGATCCGGGCATCAAGAGCATTCTCTTCCATGAGGTGATTATACAGCGCCGGTATAGACAACCATTTGCGCAAGAGGCATGAGTCGTTTGAAACCTTGCGCGAGATTATCTCAAAATATATTCCTTTATCGGGGGACAGTGAAATTTGAGAAGTTCAGTTTCAAGGCCTCTCCGAACAAAGTAGTTGGCAGAATATGTCGTTTAGAGAAATCACACAGACAAGATGCCCCTGCCACCGTTTCAATGGGCAAGAAAAGCCCTCACCAGCTGTCTTTTCCTGTCCATCGCGTTAGCATCATTGGACATCGGAGCCCCTCCGAGGCATACACCAAGCATATGAACTCCGTTCATCATGCCGCCTGCCAAGCACCCCCTTCCCTTCCCCTCACCTTTCAGCCCGTGTTTCACGGCAACCTAGGCCTGCAGAAGTTGTTCATTTTTCGCGCTTGGTGAGGCAGAAAAAAAGGAACACGATGAGGAGATCAGAGTCTGAAGGTGTCCCCGACCCCGATCTCTCCCCCACTCACACCTGTCTCTCCATCACCGTCGGGCCTCGGCGAAGAATGTGTGTACGTGGTCAACTTTGCTGATGCGCATTGATAGCGAAAGCCAAGATGGTTGCCATGGTGGTTTGAAAAACGTGGCTGGAACGGAGTAAAAGACACATCAACACAGGCTGAATGTGCTCATAGGCTGGGGATTTCTCCGTTCTGAAAGTATATCCCGCCAGAAGGAATGCCGAACCCTTGCACGGCACACACAAACAGACACACACTAGGTGCTATCGGGATATTTTGTTCCCATACCTAGCACGGAGTGAAAATCTACCCGTCCTCCAAAGGCTCCATTACGATCCTTCACCTTGCCAGCGTCGCATGGCGAGCCGCGCTCCTTCTCCTGGGGATACGTAAGCTTCTTGTTGCTTGCTGCTCCTTCCTGTGGGCGACGCGCCGACGCCCCAAGCGGGTTGTGTGAGAATCGCGAGCGCTCAACTGCCGGGGTAGTGGACCCAGTTCAGGAACGCGGGTATCTTCTCCGAACAGCCCACAGGCGCCAAGTCGGGGTCGTTGCTGTGGCCAAGCTCAAGATTGGGGCCTTGGTCCTTGGAGCAGCTTGCTGTGCTGTGACTCGTGAGTCTGTGACTCGTGAGCGAGGAAGACGATAGAAAGAGGGAGAGACCTCATCAAAGACAAGAGAGAGAGAGGGATCCGTGGTCCTTCGGCCTGATTTGGGCATCAGTCACGCGACATGACGAGGCGGTTGGCCCGGGTGCAGCGATAGACCTCGCGGGCAAGATTCATCACGCACGTAGGTAGGAGTGGCAGAGAGGTATGTAACGGCTTGTTCCTCGTTCACGCGAGTGGCACAGATGCTCTCCGGGTAGCAACAGCATACGGAGTAAAGCGCGTAGGTATGTACTCCGTAGGTACGGAGTAGGTATGCAGTGAATCGTGATGCACTGATGCAGTAGACTGTAGGGAGGTCGTTGATGAGGTTTGCAACGTTCTCATGCGACGAACTACCACCGTAAATGAAGTGGATACGGGGTGGATGCAGTGGGGCACCGCGTTGATGTGCGTCGAGCTTCGAAGTGTCGCATCAAAGAAATGCCTGCTCAGCTCGCCAACCCCAGGTCGTTCGTTTCCAGAACGGAGGTGGGAGCCGTTCGTCTGCAGGGGACAGGGGGTGGCCCTAGATAAATCAGGCACCCCCTCCTGCAGGCTGCACCACACATACCTAACGCAGTCATAAACCGCAACGCGCCCACACACACGTACCTACATAGCATTCGAATGAAGTCGTACGCAAAGTAACAAAACAGAAGATACCAATGACCATACATGATGATGCAACGTAGCTGAAGCATCTTCGCCCCTACTCTGTATTCTCCTCCCTTATTCTCCAGTCACGCTTGGGCAGCCACACCCGACCCTTTCTCAGATCGAACCCCCCCTTTTCTGCGTTGCAGCCGGCGTCGGGTTCAGCCCTGCAAGTCGAGTCGTACATGCAGCACATTTTCGTACGGATCACATAAAGCGAACAGTGACATGTCACAAAACGGGGCAAGCCGATAAGGCTGCGCGCTGAAGATCTGTAGGACCAAGCTGATTGGTTTGACGGCGGCAAAGGAGAACGGGAACGAGAAGCAGAACCCCAAAGACGTCTGCACAGACATGCACAGGCGACAGGGCTGAGACATTCGCCTGAGATTCGTGATTCGGCGGCCTTTGGCGATCTCGGCCGCCGCCGCCGCGAGTCACTCGTCCGAATCGGGCTGGATAGAAGTGCTGCTGCCAAGAAGTTGGACTTTGTCTGGCGATATCCGAGATCTGGAGTCAGATGGGAGAGAACGGCGCTGGCACTGATTTTGTCCAAGGCCGGCCAGCCAAGGCACTGACTGAATGCACCGCTGACTCGACCACTTGTGACTTGAGCCATCAAATGTCTTCTAAGCTTCTTCCATGTTCTTTGTGCTGCTCTGATGATGAAGCTCACTTTGGACGTGCATGCGGCATGACGTCTCACAGTGGAAACTTCGAGCCTGGCCACCTGCAGGCTGCACTGCACGTATCTGCGCGACATACAGAGTGCATACAGAGCATGTTCGCACTGTGCTTTTCACCACTTTTACTACTGGACTAGGTACATGGCTACCGTACTCCGTGATACGTATTCCGAATACCTACTCCGTACCTAGTTGTTGAATACCAAATTTCAAGCACTCCATATAGGGTGCATCGCCTCAGCGCTGGCGGACACGATAGAATAGAAGCCAAACGATCCTTTTAACGCGCAAAGGACTATTCCGACGGAACTGCTGCGAAACTCGAGGCGGTGAAGATACCTCCAATCCGGCTCGTGTCCTTCACCGTCTCATTCCGCCGTCTGAACCGAGCAAAGTTAAGCCAGCAAAACCCCCCCCTTTAACACGGAGAAGGCCCCTTAACACGAGAAAAAAGAGAGGTAAATTGCAATACTTGTCAATATTGAGTCTTCGGAGTCGATTCACAATTCGGCATGACAACGCATTCAGCCCGATGAAGCGTCCATGGCGTGTCGTAGTTGGGATCGCAGCGCAGCCATTCGCCAGCATTGCCGCCGCCGTTGCGCCCTCATCAAGGCCCTTTCTCACGATCCTCAGCAGCAGGACGGCATTTGTACTTGGCCCGCCACGCCGCAGTCAAAGGGGCGTGATCGATACCACGCAACGTGAGTTCCAGACTCCATTGACTGTGCGCCACGCTGGTCTACGACGCAGGTACCTTACCATGTTTGCGCAATGAAGGAGACCACATATCGAAACGCGTTAGCCAAATCCGACGGCGGCAAAGATGCCACGATGGTCTCGTGAGTCGTCGAGTTGTTGCTATAATACGCAGTAGGTACCGTATAAACTCAGTAAATTCATACCCGTCGGCGGGTCTGATAAACCTTGCTCTAAACGATTTGTAGCGATACCATTGGTGATTTACTGCAAGCCCCTGACAGGGGAGGGCGAGCTAAACCCGCATCTTCAAATCGAATGTGTGTGGAGAAGCCAATGGCATCGCTACAAATCGTTTGGAGCAAGGTTTATCAGACCCGCCGACGGGAATGAATTTACTGAGTTTATACGGTATGTACTCTGTCGCAAAGACAAGAAGGTGCCAATCGTTGTAACTTGTCCCTGAAACAGCGACTGCAATGTGACCTGCAGCCAGGTACTTAGCACGTAGTAAGTTAGTACGATAGGTACCTAGATGAACGGGCTTGCCGTGCTTCTCTTTCCTAGCGCCGTTAGCCAGTGCTGGACCCCTGACAACCTGTGCAAAGTGCGCATCATCAGAGCTCGAGGAACCTCAAACGCAACTCTCATTGGTTGCAATGAAAGATTTCCCCTTTGACTTCTTCCGGCACTTGTGCTGCGCCACTGGTCTCCACTTCGACTCTCTTGTAAGTTGTGGTGACTTGCGGACTTGCAGACTGGCAGTGAGCTTGGCGTTTTGGTGTTGACTTGTTGTTGGCTGACTTTGACTCATGTAACGCGCAATAAAGGCCCGTCTTCCCGAACCAACCATTCGGGTCCATGACGTTGACACGATACACATGTACCCGCATGGACGTGTGGTTCGACTCGGTGAGTCGAGGACTCGTGACAGACGCAGTGACAAGTCCAACGACTCACGAGGCCTTGTTCGCTCTTGTTTCTCGTTGTCTCGTCACTCAACTCGGGACGTGAAGCTATCGCCTCGCATGTTCATGCCCGTTTTGGATCTGGGCTAGTTTCAGGCTGAGTCCCGGCCCGAGGCGATTCACTCATGTCTTGCATCTATCACACTGCTCTTCTTTCAGCGATGATATTGCATCCGGTGCGGAGAAGAGCCACAGGATGACAGGGCCTCCTTCCCGATGAATTGCTCCCGTGAACAATTCCCGTGGCTGGTGACAATGGACATGCATCACGGCTTGTATTGTCTGCCTGAAACGCCGATGACAAGATTCAGAACGCCGAATAGCGACGCCTCCCCGAATCTCAGATCTGACGGCTTCTTGCGGAGTTGCTCTGTGAACATCACGATGCGCCGTGATTCCTTTTGGACTGGCCATAGTAGACTCATACGCACATCCTGAGAAAGCTGAGCTATGCATCATGCATATGGCGCAATTGGTTCCTGTCGGTCAACAATCGACAACGGCGCGGCATGTACACTTGGACTCCGGACTCCGTAGCTACCCTTTCAAGAAATAGGTATCCCGAACTGTACCGCCAAGTGGCGGGACGAACGGGGCCTTCCGAGATGAAGGAGAGTACACCCACATTCTCAACGGCTGCCAATGATACTGACATCCAGCGGCTTCGTGACCTCGCTCTGAGGCACCGTGCACGTCATGTCGCACCGAGAAGCACGGGAGCCACGGCGTGCATCGCGTACTGTTCGGCCGGTATTTTCTCTTGTCAAGTTGGGCATACATATAGGTAGGTACACAGATCTGGTCGAATCATGGGATCTCTTATTGGTACATGTTACTTGGTTCCCATACATCGCGTCTGTTGTGGTGTGCCATGTACTGCTGCCCAGCCTGGCAGCAACACCAGGGATAGCGCATCAAGTACCACTGCTTTGCATGTCGATGTATAAAAGGCAGAGGTCAATTTTCGCCCGAAACAGTACTCGGCCCGACGCTTTCTCGCAAGTAAGGTGACTCCGGTCTCATTGCCGCCGTGATATACTGACTCGAGCTCTGTGGCCATGCGAGAAAACATGTAATACACACGTATATGGTATACGAACACCTGTGACCTTGCCCATCTTGATTCTTGCCCTGGCCATGTATGTAGCGCAAGGCATTGCCGGTGTTCCGTGAACATACCGATGCGCGTTCAGCTTTTTTTTAACGATAGGTATAGCGCATATGCCTACCATGGTGCCGCCTTGGAAACCTTGAACCTGGACAGCATCAGGTGGTCGGCAGCCTTTCCTATGCGTGCGACGTGGACTGAAGCGCAATATGTTGCTGAAACGGCCTTGCCAAGCCCATGCATCGCAGTCGCTGGAGGCCCCATGGTGGCGAGGAGTCTCGCTTGCTGCGTTTCTTTCCGAGGTCCCGTTCGTTATAATCCCAGCCTTGCGTCGGGAAGTGGGCGTATAGCCTCGTGATGATGTAACGCGAACATGGAGTTCGATGAACATGGAAGACCAGGAGGTAGGTAGTCAGAGAAGCTGTGCTACCTACCTACCTATGTACACGCATTTGGTCTGACGTAGATAGTACATACGTAGGTAGTAGGTACAGGTACATAGTCTTTGTCTTCATTCTTCCTTGACAGGATACCGGTACCAGGGGCAGGTACCCTACTCCGTAGCCACAAGCGTGCTGGTCCCCGAGAGGGCGGAGCGGGGCGGCGATGCAGGCAAAGATTGAAAGGGGGTGCGGGTAGTAAAGCCGTCCGATTTTACCCAGAAGGTGATTGAGCGGGCAATTAACCCCCGTCCATCGGCGCTGCCAATTGCACACACGCCCCCCTCCCGGAAGCTTGGGCGTCAAAACAGACGCGCTTGGCGAGCTGCTCTGCGCTGCGCTTATGCCCCCGCTTTTCCGCCTTTGTCAGCAGCCGTTAAAAAAACCACGGAGTAAACAAACACCACCAGCTTTTGAGCAAGATATCGGCCGACTGGATGCCGATGCTGGCGACTGCAAGGACACTTTGCCCGAAATAAACTGTAGCCAGTCAGTTTGCTGTCTACTGGCTTGGTGATCCTTTCCGAATCCCACAGCTGCATCTGCTTGTGTCCGGAGCTCGGGACGGAACGCATGCGCGCATGCATCGTGGGTTGATAAACACAGCGAGGGCGTACGCGTGGAATAAGCAGCCATGACGGCATCAAGAATTCGCACTCGCCGCAACAAGGTCTTGCTATCTGTTTTTCATACGGATCCATCCCAACCGACGCCTCCTCTCGCACAGACACCTCCTGCTGAGGCATTCGTCGGTCTACCCACCGTCCACTGCAGCGCCAGCAAGTTTGCCAGCACGAGCACGACTCGCCATGGCACCGTCTCGTCCTTGCACCTGGCCGCCGATCAAGTCCGCTGGGATAGGGCATGGCACACTGTGACGTCAAAATTGCAATTACCGTCCTCGGTGGCAGTGGAGGACTCATTTGGCACCTTGCCCCCCGAGTCCCAGCAAGCTGACGACTCATTCCATGACAGCTTAGCCGTGGTCTTAAATGCCTCTACCACTGTGCCTCGTGCCGCCCACGTCGAGAACATCTTGTCGTGGCACACGGAACAAGTGCGTCAGCATTTTGTGCACAATGTCCTGCCGCTCTTGTCGGCTTGTGCCGTGCAGGGCGACCATACGCAGGTGCTGTTGTGCAGCGTGCGCACTCTGGAGGCTGCCCATCGCCAGTACTCGTATGTGCTGACCATGATTGTGCGAGGCATCAATGATGAGTTTGATAGGCAGCGTGCAGTGGAAGGTTTCACGCGTGAATTCCATGCCATCCTCGGCAACTCATGGGCCAGAGGCCTCACGGAAGCGCTCCATGCGGTCACGGTCCGTCTTGTGGCAGAGATTCTTGGACTGAAGCAGGCCGGAACTGTATCTGGAGCTAACGCTGACGCCCAGCATGACGCGACTATTGCACGGAACGAATTGTTGGCTTTGTTCGAAGCCCTGCGCAATGTCGGCTTGGCGGGAGACAAAGTAAAGGTTTTGTTTGCCGAGATCATGGACTCGTGTATGAAAGACTTTATACGCAAGACCTACACGGGAATCTGGACGTCGTTGAATGTAGACGGAAGCGTGAATCCATCTGCATCGGCCGGATGTATGCAACATTTGTGCGCTTGGGTTGAGACGCATTACGCTTGCCTGGCTACTGATGTCCTCGGCCGCCTTGGGGGACAAGTCGCGTGGACTGACATTGAAAGATGGAGAGAGATTGCCATTGGCAGATTAGCATCTCTGCGAATGCAGGAGCTGTTTGACATGGTGTTGCACTGGCCCGCGAGTAGAGGAGGCTTGGAAGACCTCCGGACTGCGGTAGCTACACCTCAGCGCCGACTACATCTCACGGACACGTTTGCCGCTTCTCTGCAAAAGAGACTGCTGCATCCGGGCCGGTCGACGCTAGAAATACTGCGAACCTACATCTCCATGATACGCACGTTCCATCAACTCGATTCGTCCAAGGTCTTGCTAGACCGGGTCGTTCCCGCTCTGCAGCTGTACTTGTGTCAGAGAGACGATGCCATTCGCATTGTTGTCACTGGCCTTCTATCCCACTCTGGTGAAACGCACACTGATGAGAGCAAAACACGACTCGTCGAATTAGCCGTCATGTTGAATGAAGCCTCGCAGCAACAACGACTCCCCATCGAAGATGAAGACCTGGATTGGGACGACATGACGTGGCTACCCGATCCAGTCGACGCCGGCCCCAACTACAAGCGGCCCAAGAACGAAGACGTAATCGGCACGCTCATCAACGCACTCGGAGCCCAAGATATCTTCATCAAGGAATTCCAGATGATCATGGCCGAGCGGCTCCTCTCCAATCAAGCCACCTTCCAGCAAGAAATCAAAGTGCTCTCCTTGCTCAAAAAGAGATTCGGAGACAGCGCCCTTCAGAACTGCGACGTCATGGTCAAGGACATTTACGATTCAAAACGAGTCGATGCCCTACTGCGCAAGTCTCTCCGGCTTCGCCGCGGAGAGGATACCCGCCAGCCAAACCCCATTAAATACCATTCCAAGATCCTATCTCGCCTCTTCTGGCCCAGTCTCCCCAAAGAGTCGTTTACAGTACCGGCTCCAGTAGCGGATATACAAGATCAATATGAATCTGGTTTTCAACAACTGAAATCGTCACGGAAACTCGCGTGGCTTGATCATATTGGCTCTGCGACCGTACAGCTTGACTTTGAGGATCGAAGCTGCCACATCGAATGCAAGACATACGAAGCAGCCGTAATATACGCCTTCCATGATGACTCCACGCCCAACGAAGGCGCAAAAACACCGCAAGAACGCACTTTTCACCAACTTTGGGAAACGCTCATGATGGATGAGGATCTTCTGCAGTCCGCGCTACAGTTTTGGGTCTCGAGCCGTGTTCTCCGCGACACAGGCAACCAGACGTACATGGTGATGGAGCGCCTAGACGAGCATGACGAGACAGGCCCAGCAGACCAAGATGCATCATCTTTGGGGGCCGCGGCCGCTGTCGTGGATGCCGCGGGCCCGGCGCGGCAGCAGGCTGCTTGTCCGACCAGGCCGAAGCCGAGGATTGATCCCAAGGAGCAGGAACGGCGGGTGGTATATTGGCAGTTCATTGTGGGGATGTTGACGAACTCTAGCCCGGCGATGCCGTTGGGCCAGATCTCGATGATGATGAAGATGCTGATTCCGGATGGGGGGTGCTCGTGGAGTAGTGAGGAGTTGCAGGAGTTTTTGGGGGATAAGATTGCGGAGGGGGAGTTGGAGATTGTGGGGGGGAAGTATCGGCTTGTGAAGAAGTGAGTGAGTGAGTGTGAGTGTGCGGGAGACTGGAGGGGATGGATTGGATCAATTGGATGACTGTTTGGCTTGTTGGAGTTTACGGAGTTTACACACTGGACGGACTGGACAGATTTAGTACTGAAAGTATGTTTTTCTTTCTCTCTTCCTCTCTCCATCACGTATCCCTTGTTTTTTCTTTGTTGTGTCACCTTTGGGGTCGATAACTGCAAAGTGTACATGCTTAGCATCAAGGACAACTTCACAAGTTTTAACGGGCAATGAGCCGCGTTTGACGTTGCTCGACAATATCATGATTTATGGTTTACATAATACCACGGGCAGCGTTCGAATGGTACTTTTTTTCCGTTCTTTCTCTTTGTACAAGTGGTTTCCTCACAGGCTCACTCGGTGACTCGATACCTGATCCCCTTTTCGCTTTCGCTTTCGCTTTCGCTTTCGCTTTCGCACCCCTTCTGCACGGTTCTAACACTGAAGTTCTGAACAGCACGCTTTCTGTCTTTGCATACTGTGCTAGTTACGAATAACTGACTTCCTTTGGGGATAACCTTGTTGTCGCGATTTGAGAATCTTGTTTCCTGGCGTGGCTACGCGCGAGAAACGAAGAATGTACGGAACAGACTTGTTGGCGAGGCGCACAAGGGCAGGGAAAGGCCAATAGTGCTGTTTGCAGCGTGATGGCAAGTATCCGGACCGGACGCAGGTGTGAGATCGGAAAAGGAGTTTTCATGAGAGCATTCGTCACGGTTTCTATTTCTTCTTACCCGGGGATTCTATCTACGATCGTTGACATTCTCATGTTAGAGGCGAGTGTCTTACTGAGTGTCGTTGCATCCTGACAAACAAGACACTGAAGACAGGGACCGGAGTGGGTGCAGAGGATAAGGATTATTAAGATAATTCTCATTCTCAGGGACGCTTAGTCTGTACTCTGTAGATTGCTAGCGATGCAAAGTCTATGCCTACTTCGTCTTGTTGTTGACTTATGATCGTGCTGTGTTATGTACTGGGGTCCGGGGAACTTGGAAGACACCTTGATAAAGGAGGGTGATCTTGTGACGCCCGCTTCTTGTTGTGAATTGATTGCGGCTGATGTTTTTGCGTTCTGATAATGTATGGCATACGTCGTATGTGCTCACCATCGAGATGTTGTGTCCTGCTTCCCGAGTTCTACTAATATAGACATGACCTGTCCTGTCGTCTTACGTTGTAGTAAATGTTTAGAAATACACATGTCCCACGTCTTACATGCTCACCGTCGTCGGTCGAGATGTCGTGTCGTACGTTTTGAGTTCTATGAATATAGACATGACCTGTCTTACGTCTTACGTTCTAGTGTAAAGCTATCCAGGACCATTTCCTACGCCATACGTCCTCTTGCCGGGGATAATGGCACTACGCCCTGTATCATCTTACCTCCATGCCCGCCGCATGCCACGCAGTAGTAATCTCACACAACACAAACATCTATTCTCGTCCTGTAGCACAGCAAACTTCCCGCGCAGTCTTCCTCGCATGCCCCCTTTCTTTCTCATTGCTTCCCTCGGCTTCTCTCTGCTTCTCTTCTCTTCTTCTCTTCTTTCCTCCCCTCTTCACCATCACTTCAGTGTCCTCCTCAAAACAAACCCAAAACAAACCTTTTTAACTTTTCGTGCATACTGGTAGCCTCGTACATGGCATGCAAGGGGGGAAGAGGGAAGCAAGGCCAAGGCCAAGTAAGACGGATTCATAAGGGGGTCTTATCCACGGAGTACATACATATCTGATAGGCTTCGACCAGGGGCCTAGACTCAAAATTTGATGGCATGGATTTGCATTGTTGGAGAAGTGAGCTTTTTGGGTTGGGCCACGCTTTGAATCTTCCTACTTCAACTGTAGCTCGAAAAGGTCCTTGATAAGCCCTTTGATAAGGGTGACGTGTTCTTGGGTTTGGCTTCCTCGCCTTTGGCGCTAAGGGCGTTATTGGCCATGCTACAACTCTCAAGCAGCATGCCTAGCACGGCATTGAGGTGCAGGTCTAGGTATATGAACGGCACCCGAGAATCTGAATGAGTAGGATGCAGGCCGTGCACGGAGATGGCACATCGAGGGGCTTGCGGGCGAAGAGATACGTATGTACGTATGTAGTTGGGTTGAGGGATAGAATTGGTTGGGGTCGATGACACGTTGAAAGGACCGAGTTGACATCATGTCCGTGGTTTGTCCGCGAAAAGAGACAAGACCATTTCTTATTTGTCTCACTCGTGGCCGGAGAGGCGCCTAGTTGGTTGTGCTCGCTTGGTGGAACTCGCAGTCGATGGTCGGTTCTTATATTCTCGCTGTTGGCGTTCACTGAGTGCATCCATGATCACGGTCGGAGATTAGGATGCGTACGTGCGGATACAGACGGCTTAGGAGGTATGTAACTTGTTACTTGCAAGATACAGGAGTCCGGAATTATGTATGTATGTACATACAATGCATAGTATGTAATTAACGCGGAGTTGGAACTTGGAATGCTCGGGTTGTGGGCAGAAGAACCCGGAAGAAGAGGCGCTGCTGAATGGTCATTGCCATTGGTGACTCGTCGACCGGCTCCGACAAAAGCGGGGCATGTTGGTTTGGGCGGACGGTGGACCAGCGATTGGTGGGCGCATGTGAAGTTGTGCCCGATGTTCCAACTTCCAAGGCGTCAATCATCGTGGCATACCTAGCATGTACCTCTAGGTGGCTATAACCTCACATTGCGCCTGCGTTGCTTACGTAGGGATGTATGTATGTGTATGTAGGTATGTATGTATGTATGTAGTGTGTTGTGCAGTGTGCAGTGCGTGGGTGGTGGGGGGTACTTTGAGAAGCATCTTTGTGGAAACTGCGTGTCAACTTCATCACTTATTAAGTGATTATTTTCAAACTCCACGATGACCACGTCGATGATCACAATTGAGGGGAGGGGCTTTTTCGGAACGCTGATGCTGTGCGGCCCCTTGCGCTTGCAGTTACTTATTACTCCGTTCGGATTAGGTATGTACTCACTTTTCAAAGAGAATAACCTACCTTCGTACTAGAGTCTAGAGCATGTGCGGGAGCGCTGATGACAAGTCATTGCCACATCACCACCGGAGGATGCATTCGCTCCACAACGCACGCCAGTAGTTCAAGTTGAGAACAAACGTTATTGCACACTCGTGGAGTCGTGTCAGTGTGCATGTTCAGGCGAGCGCGGCCGTCGTAGGACAAAGTCCAGCACAGCCGAGCTTTTGTGATCCAGCCAGGCATTGATGTGGTCCATCACGTCTGACATGATGACAATAATAACCATTCGTACATGATGTGGTGGCCGCCGATATTGGTTCTGAACTCCTGATTATGTGCCCGGTTTATAACCCGTCACGACTCACGACTCACGACTCACGACGCGGCAATTGATGTTGCTGTTGTAAGCCGACATGCCTGTCCTATCTTTCGCTTTCCTGTAACGTGCCACCTCTCATCAGTGACCTCACCTTCTGCGCCAGTCGCGGACGCCTTTCTGCGCCATGGCTCCAGCATGTCGATATCTCCCAACTTGGGTCCGATTGAGGGCGGCCAAGCTGCAAGAATCCCTGCGTATGGTCCATGCCTCGTTTCAATCAACCCCTCGCTTCCTCGTCTCTCATCAGCTCGTACGTCGATCCGACTTGGCGGTATATTGTCGATTTGCAGTCGTTGTTGCGATGCGGGGTCATGTACTCATGGCAAATTCCTTGAACTACCTTTTACTTTGTGCCTCGTCACTTGCTTGATCTGGGCTCTGAGCTCTGAGCTCTGCAGAAGCTCTAAGCTTCAGGCGCAGCCCAAGGCGGAGTTTGGGCCGGAGTTTGGAATTGGGGCGGAAACGTCAATATTTCATGTTGAAGGCACGTGCACAGATGGGCTGCTACATAATTGTACGGCAATAATCATGCAGGCAGGCTTCCGGTATGCTACTGTAGAATGCAATGCAGAATGCATACATGCATACAGTACATGATACAGTACATGATGCACGGCAAGCCAACTTCCAAGGATCAGGTTATGGGAAGTTGGGAACCCCCCGGCGACGGTGAGGCGATGGGGAGGAAACAGTAATCACTACCCTCCCAGGGCCCCTGTCTACTACCCTGCCGGGGTTTTCGGCGACAAAACCTACCCTGCCATCATTGGTCAGATGCCTCGCCCCACTTTG